>JAPEIX020102168.1:0-10205 GCA_026122405.2 Zoanthus sansibaricus
TTTGAAGCAATGTTTTCTTAACAATTTTTTTCTCTCAATGTCTGAAGTTTGATTTCTAATGTCAACATTTGATCGTTGGTTACAATTCTTGATTCCACATTATTGTTTGCCAAAATGGGCAGGTGCAGCTCCTGTTACTATAATCAATACCATTTGGAATAACGATTATGCAAATTATCGAGCGGACCAATCAGTATTCCTGACCAGATTCAGGACATATTGACGTCATCAGTATGGAATTTCTGGTCGTGAAAAGCAGACGTCTCTCGCGAAAACCGGTGAGCGATGAAAGGCTGCTGTATTCGCAGGCTACCGTAGTTCCGACAACTCTAAAAAAGATCTTTTCAGGTTCTAATTCCGAGCTTGATGCATTTCAGCGTGTAGGTATTGTATTTACTATTGTTCTTTGTCGTCGGCCTCGGTGTCGCCGTCTTTCTCGCTTAAGGTCCCTATTAACTTCAAAAGAAACTTAAAAACGTCCACAAAATTCACCCAATTCAAATTTCTCTAAAAACTTCTTTTCCCAGCTGAAATACTTACGAGTTATATTTTCGTTTACTGATCTTTGGACTTATGATGGAGATTTTAAAGTTTCTAAACATTCCGACTGCGACATGAGGCTAAATGTTTCAAAATTCGACAAAAATGACGCGTTTGACTGCATCCTTCCCGTAAGATTTAAATTCGTTCACTACCAAATATTGGATTCTAGTGAAACAGATTTGTAGATTATGACGTCAATAATACGATTTTACAGCTTTCGTCAGTAAGACTGTCCGTATTGCCCAAACTTGACGTCACGGCAGCGACTCGCGGAACACAAAATATTTCAACATTTGCTTCTTGAATCAGAATCTAACGTTAGATTTCTTCAGTACGAAATATACTTGGTCCTGAATTTCCCATTTAGCTGACACTCTATCCCAAATGTCCTGGGTGTCCCGCAGCTTGGGTTGAATTCGTTTGTTTCGCTTCTTTTGACCAAATACTTTGGTACGCTTTATGCACCGCGAGGATGTTTCTGCGGTTTAAAGGAAAAAAAAGCTAAGTATCATTGGAAAGACCACGTCTTTTCTTAAAAATATACAACAAGTCCTCGCAGTGTATCCCATCGTTTGATGAAGACTCACTGGTTGTCGCGTCCTCTAGTGACAAAAGGGACTTTACGCAACGAGGACGGGAACGCCGACGACGACGTCTCAGAAAAATCACCTTTCAGACTCGGTCTTTACTTTTTTGTGCAAATCATTAGAAATTTGTTCTTTGCTGTAAACTTTGTGAATAGAAACATTGTTTCTCCAGGAAGCTAAACAACATTGAAAAATTTTTGCTGTTTCGTCCTCGTAGTCTCGACAACTCTAAAAAAGGTCATTTCACGTTGTAATTTTAGCGGCAACTTCGTGCAGATGCTGAGCTGGGTGCATTCCAACGTGCAGTTATTGTATTTACTATTGTTCTTGGAAGTTGTCGTCTGCGTCGCCGTCCTCGTTGCGTAAAGTCCCTAAAATAGCTGAGACAAGTCTTTATTTAATTTGCTTATCCATTTCCTCGATGAAAAATGGTTTTGACTTTGTTCTAATATTGTTAAAAGCTGGTTCAATATTTTTAAAAACTTTGAAAATGTTTAGCTCAGTGGGAAAGAAATACCAACAATGAAAGGTTTAATATACCCATTTCCAAATTAAAGACGAAATAACATGCAATTATATTAAAGGTAAGTAGAACTCGGAAAAAAATCCGAGTCGAATTTTACTGCATTTCGAAACTAAGTTACTACTGATTCCTAAATAAGTCTTTTGAATACCACTATTTTAGTACAACGCACGCCTTTTTATCTGCCAATCAAATATCAGAATGAGTAACAGCCATTAACAAAGCAGGAGTTGCATGCTATTCACAGGTTACAATGAAGAAAAAGTAGCCAATCACAAGGCAGATAGTGTTAACACCATTACAATGCATTAAAATCTTCACAGCCAATCACAAAGCAGAAAATTCTATTACAGCCAGTTGAAACGGAAACGCAGATATTTTATAACATCCAGTTACGAAGCAGAAAGTCTTTCAACAGAAGCGATCACATAGCTGAATATGTTATACTAACTCAGAACTAATTCATAAACAAAATATGTTGAACAAGTAAACAACTTGAGAAAAATAGAAAAATAAACGGCTCTTGAACTTATTTGATATTTATTATCCAACTGCACGAATAACCGTAGAAATAACACCATGAGAGGGTCTGGGGCGAGTACAAATATTCCACCGTTTGGTACATTTTGAGCGATATTCGTACTCCAGAAAACCTGTCACGCGTCCTGATCAAGTCCTCCGAAATCTTAAGAGAGCACCATTTATATAACGAAAAACACCGTATTTCTTTGATACGTGTCCATGCACAGCGGTGCTATATATGGAAAAAAATATTGTAGCATCATTTAATTCCTATTAAGTTCTATCTCTCGGTTTTTAGTTTCCAGTTATTGATTTTTTTACTTTAGCTCAATATGCTACTGTTACCTGTCGTGAATGTTGCCAAAAGGTATGCAGCCTCCTCCTTCACCAACGACTCTTTGTATTCGTGCAGTGCCATAACCAGGTTCAGTCCTCCATGGGCTACAAATAGCTGCTGTAGGGCTCGGTCACTCGTTACCAGGACCCGAATTATGAGTATACCGAGAGCCTGGGCTGTATGCTCGTTGGTTCGGATGAATTCGATTATTCGACCAAAACACCCCATCTTAATTAGCTTGAGACGTGTGTCGTACTAAACAAGATCATGCAGAAAACAAAACCATTACTAGAGTCTGATTACATGATTTGTTAAAACAAAGCCTTAAACTTAGCGAAAATAATGTACGCACTAATTTCTGCTACACACTTTTAGCACAGCAGGAATTAGTGATAAGAAACTATTTTAAACTCCTTTACTTGAATGTATAAGACAAAACGTACCGCTCCGTTGAACACAGCTGCTCGCATTACCATGAGACAGCTCTTGCCTTGTGTCGGGGTGGCAGGATGTGACAGCAAATCCAACAGATACGGTCCGCAGTGTTGTATAAATTGCTTCACACAGAGATGAGATACTTCAATCGATTTCTTGGGAATTAAGCAGTTTGTGTCGTTGGAGAGCTTAATCGATGATGTAAATTTATTCAGTTGTCCAAGGTTGTTCTTTGGTTTTATCGTGAAAGAATGTGGTGGGCTGTTGGTTGAGTAAGGTACTCCGCTAGGGGAATAGGACTTACAGTTGCTCTGGTGAAACATGTATCTGAGCAAAGTTAACACGCAACCCTGTGATAGAATAAAACATCTTAAGTTTAAATCTTGGCTGACACCACAATTAAGTTTAATAATGACAAAGCTGGAAGGTAAATTTGTATAAATATCTCTACATGATATATTTTCAGAGTATCAAGCTCTGCACACAAGTACTAAAGATAAATTTAACTCGTATAGAATTTGGTGTTAGAGTTAGCTATAATTATAGTTAATGAAAAACGTTTTTAGTAGGAAATTTGTCCAACCGTTGTAGAATGGAACGTGCTCAAGTTTCTAAGTTAGGCTCTGGTCTGGTTACATTTGCTGTGGAACAATTTTGTTTTCAAAAGAATACTCGAAACCCTTGTTGACCAAGAATTGCTTCGGCGAATAGGTGTAATGTTGAGTTGAGGGTGAAATGTATAAACTGGAGTTGTTTGAGTTAAACTTTGAACAGAAAACGTTCAATCAATCTACAGAGCATAAATAAGTCCCGCACCACATAGATAATACTTTTATCACTCTATTTCAGGGTCAAGGATGTCCTCCGGCACCGTGCAAATGGCATCTTCTAACCCATACCAGCTTTCTGGTCCACAATTTTGAGGGCCCTCCTCCAACTGCGCCAACCATTCCCCCTCTAATAATAATAATAAACAAAGGTATTGCAAAACGTCTGACTCAGTAAATTCGAGCAATCCGTAAAATTCCGATTTAGATTTTGCAAAAAGAGATATGGTGAGATAACTTTAAGTTTCGTACCTGAATATTCCAAATGCCACATGTTATCCATGGCGCTAATGCCTGGATAACAAGTGCGTCCAACAGACTTAGCCTAATGTAGTTCGACATCTCACTTGTATGCGGCTGTTCCGTCCCCAGCTCATCTCTAGTCTCTTCAACTTCGGTTAGTTTGCTGGTTTTCCTTTCTAGCAAAGACGCTGATGTGCTAGCAGTGGAGGATGGTATCGCCTGTTGCCTGAAAAAAGGTAATTTCAGCAGTTGAAATTCAGAAAATTTAAATATCGAGATGAGTATTCAAGGTTTGTAAAGAACCAGAGTAAGACCCTTTGCTCAATAACCTTTGAATGTCTAAGGAAGAGGTCCAATGGACCCTATCTTGGATTTTTTCCGATGCTTCTTCCTGCGAAATAATCAGTTGCTTGACAGACATCATTAGTAATAATAGTTTTGATCCCCAGCATAACGTCATTGTGACGTCCTTGTTGGTCATATGTCATTGAAGTGTTTATTCACAATGCTAATAAGTTAAATTTAGCATGATTTAATCTACTTATAGATAACTCATGAAAAGATAAGTTGAACCAATTGATTCCTATAAATGACGACTTCACCTTAATATATTCTGGTATTACCTGGTCTTGTTGGAATTATCTTCCTCATTTCTCTCTTTCCTTGCTTTGTGTTGAGTAAATCTCATAGCATTCTTCATCAACGTAGCTGATTTACGGAATGATATTTGTCTCTTTTGTTTAGAAGGTTTGGGCTTACTATCTTGAAACACTTTCTCTTCCTCGACAGTAAGGTCAAATTCGGATCCAGCCGCACTGTGCGAAAGGACAATCAAAAGTTTGAGAACCTCAAAAACGAAATCAAGTTCTAACTGATTAAAGCCGTAGTCATGATGCAACTTTTTAATGCCTCTGGTCTCTAACGGCGTAATTGTCGTAGTGCTAAACAACCCTCGAGGGGGGAGGGTTGCTGGATCAATTGTATGGGACGATGGCTGGTTGACCTTAAGCAGTTTTTTTGTCAGCGAGTTCAACTGTTCTACACATCCTAATGCACCACATTTGATCATTAGAGCGGCGTACTCCAAGTTCACCCTAAAAAACAAGAAACAACTTCTTTAGAACGAAATTCGACCGTGTTAATGACAATGGTTTTTGTATAAAAAAACTTTCAACCCAAGACTTTTGTTATTTTGAATCTGAACGCTGTAATAGTTTTAATGTACTCCTCGGCCGGTATGTTACTAATTGTTTACATCACTTCCCTTTGGCCGATATGGAGGTTTATTCTACAATATATTACCAGTCGAACTCAAGTTTTACTTCAAGTGGCCTATTAAAATCCCGCATTATGATTGGCTACTTTAGAGTTTGTAGCGCAAAATACCTTTTCATGTTCTTTCTGTCTATTAACTTTATTTTGTCTGACTAGTCAAGTGAAACTAAAACAGTTAGACATCCCTCCCTCGGCCTCCAAAGAAATAGCGGACGAGTATTTGACATCCAGCTAGTTTCATAAACTATTGAACCGTAGACTAATTCGTTTTCTCCAATTTGACTTTTTGAACTCGTGGTCTGTTGACTAACCGTCCAATTTTCCTCACCGAAGTGCAAGAGTTATCGTTGAAATTGGTAAGCTAGGCAATAGAAGCGTAGAATTCAATAAATTTAATCTACATTGCAACCTCTAGAAATTCACTTTGCCCGTGGTTAGAGTCCTGAGAACTACATCAAGCGGTTCTATAATCCATTTAATAAGGTGTTTAGTACCACTATCAACACTATCTAGTATCTGTTAAATGTTTCCATTTACAAAGTGTTTTAAGGTGACTCTGCTATGGTGTGACTTCAGTAGAGATTGTGGGGCGAATTCAGTAAGAGATAGTGGGGCGACTTCAGCATCAGACAACTTCGGCAGATACTCTGAAATGCCCTTACCCTTCTAATGGCAATATCAAAAGAAAAATTCTATTAAAATTTTTCTTCATTGAGTAATTTGCGTTTAAAGTTTAAAAAAATTACTTCCGGATTTACCTCAATTGACCGAGAGATGGGAGGCTGGTAACTAACATATTACTTTCTGGTCGATGACGTCAATAACAGAATTTAGTTTTAAGAGTCCGGTTCTCGTTCTATATATCTGTTCAATTTAAGTAGCTACACTACATATCGCTACCATATTTTACAAGAAAATGGAACAGATATGTAGGAATCGAAACATCACCGATCTCTCACAACTAAATTTTGCTTTTGACGTCACGAACCAAAAGATAACATGACCGGTAGCTACCAGCCTCCCATCGCCCCGTCAAGGAGAAACCAGCAGTGTTTAATACTAAGGACACTATCTACACGCAAAAATCCCACAACTGATATATTATATACCTTAAGATTACTTCATCTACAAAAAAACTTGAAGAGTAATGCCTGCTCTGTTCTTTCGTACATGCACTGTCTCATAAGCATAAACTTTTTATTTTACTGAACTTATTAAACCCGGGCCTTTCATTCAAGACAGAAAAATTGGTGGAATTCCGAATACTTTCCATGAAGTAGAATAAAGACATGGACGTTATGTTAGGGCTGCCTTTGCTTTCCTGAGCAACCTTACTAGAGCTGTACTAGAATTGTGTCAGTCAATACTTAAAGTAGAACACTCTTTTTTTTTATAGAGGAATATTCTTTGTAAGAATACTGAGGCTGAAATCGGCCATGTTTTAAGAATATTTTAAGAATAAAGCTAAGTTTCAGATTTTCTTAAGAATATAAGTTTGCATGTTTGAAAAAAAAAAACATTAAATAAAAAGCATGTATTGCAATCTAGTGCACTCTAAGCCCAAATGGCGAAGCCATATACAGATCTGTACGTTACCTTTGAAGCTCTTCGATACCACAGTCATTTTAAAAACGAAAAATTTATGTCATTGACATTGCCAAAACTAAGAATATTCGTAAGAATATTTTCAGTCTAAAATTGGCCAAAACATATAAGAACATGGATCCAACCTCGGTCCGGAAAACAATATTCTTATAAAAAATAATAAAAGTACAACTTTGAAAACAAATTGAGAAATTTACCTCTCTTTGCCTTCTGCATCCAAAATGTCATGCTCCACAGCATTCAGGATATTCCTCAAAGTTGCCAGAATGTTCGTATTCACTCTCAGGCAGCTAGAATACTTTCCGGTTAATCTATTCCGACCTAACACATCCCATTTGCCTGAGCCAGCAGGACCACAAAATTCTCTGTCCTTAGAACTTTTCTCAACTGAATCAACTTGGAATGCAATGACAAGAAATGGAACTAGAGCAGCAACAGTTCGTTCGTCCTTCGATGTTTTCACTTTTGTTGTATTATTGTCTTTTAATACAAAGGTATCTTTACTTTCTTGAGCATATGACATGGATTGCAGTTTTACAGCGTGACGGAGTGAGGACCCCTCGTGACAGACCTGCTCAAACACTTTCATGATTAAGCCCTTATCCGAGTGAGTTGAGATATTCCTGAGCACTTGACTCGCCAGCTCTCTCACGTGTCTAAGTTTGAAATAAACAAATTTACTTTCACTTTACAATCATTATATATATTGTCACTGAAATCAAAAGAACGAAATGAAGTATTGATTTAATGATATGTTTTGTTCTATGCAAAACTTTGTTAACTACGATTAAAATACTATCCATAAAACAAAAACTTGAAAAATTGAGTTTAGGTTACTAAATTGGTTTTATAGAAGTAGCGAAGATAGATTCCGTATGGTACTGAACCCTGGATAGCTAATGTGTAAAACATGAAAATGTTGTCGCGCAGGTGAAAAGCCTCGACTGCGTCTTGCCTTTTCACCGATTGTCTCTCGCATTCTCCCAAACACGTTTTAGGAAGGCACGAAAAAAAAAATGTTTTGATTCTTAAATAAAGCACAAACAAATTGAGCAAAGCGAAATCTTCATTTAAACACGCACATCCATAACCAACTATTTTACATTAATTAACAAATTTCCCAACCTGCATCGGGAGCAGATCAGCACCCAAAGGATTTGTTCCAGAGCATGATGGGTAACTATAGCTTCCAAGCCTGGTGCGAACAACGAAATAGCAGCAAAGAAACGAAGAGCTTCTTGTTGCTCTTGGCTGGTTGAAGGAGAAACACGAATTCAATAAGTGAACAAAATTCATAACAAAATCTATATTAGGCTAATTACTATTTGGACATTAAGAGAGGTAAAAATGTTTATTCTAATTTCATGCTCTTCTTACAGAAAATGTTTTCGCAGCATTCTGCCGGAAGAAAATGCCCCCGCCAGTTTCAAACATTTAAAACTTTCGTGATATTTTTGTATTTGCCGACAAAGCCCATGATTTGACTTTAATTTATTGGAAAACGTTCAGGTAAATAGCAAAGTTTTGAGCTTAAGGTAAGCGTTTTTGCCATAATAACGATTGCGAGTTTTTGGAAGCTATCTTTTTAATAGATTTATCAATACTTTATATAGAAATAATCAATGGAGGTTGTGCTTCCGTGACATAATAAAAATGAATCGGTAAAATTCAATTGAGGTCTAACACTACTGTATAGATAAAATATAAGAAGCATCAGAGCTTTCGCCGATCATCGGCATCAACAGGGATGAGAATGATGCCTCCCAGATGATGCCGATCGGCGAAAGCTCGGTGCTTCTTATATTTTATCTATACAGTAGTGTTAGGCCTCAATTAAATTTTACCGATATACTCTAATATAGAGAAACGGATAGTCTGGTAGATACATAAATTGAAAGAGTGCATAGAATCACCATGGTAACAGGATTTTTGCTGTAAACACTGAATTGTTTGTATTACTATCTTTTATCTTTGCTTCTAATTTTGTTTTATAACAGAAGAAACAGTCCGCGAAATCTTTTGAGCTCCCCCTACCCATGCTCTCCACTCTCCACTCTCCCCTCCCCATATCCCTTTTTGTCCCCGCTTCCCTTCCTTCATATCCTCGTTCCCATGCAAACACCCCTAAAATAACCGACCTAGATAGGTTAAAATCATCATTGTCAAACAAATAAAGTAGCCAAATCACCACCTACCAAGGGTTATACTGCAAGATATCTCCAATATGGTGCAAACCTGCTGAGTATTTAAGCAAAAACATCGAAGCGATCTCTGAACCCAGGCCCATCAACCGCGTGAGAAACTTTAATGCCAGCCCCTAAAAAGGTAATGCTATAATTGAGCACCAAAGAGATAATAGTTGCTCTTCACAAAACAATATTTGTTATCAAGAATGTTCACTAACAAAACAAAATTAATGTTTCAATTGTAACTCACCCTGGTGGAAACGTGTTTTGTAAAATGTCCATCGTGCGGAATGGATGGCGTCAGGGCCTGAGTTGACGCCCAAAACATCGAGTTTTGGTTCACGGATTCACGGCCCAAAACTCGACATGTCAACATATTAATCAACATCGAAATTCGAGGATGTCTATGCCAGATGCAGTCATATGCACAATTGTGCAAATACGTCATAAAACGTCTTCTGATGTCTTCTGATTCACTGGACAGATGAAAGAATGATGCACAAGTTGAGTTTGCCGAGTTGCTAGAGTCTGCTAGAGTTCGCTGGAGTGGCTGCAGTCAGACGGAGCTGGAGGAAAACAAGAAAAAACTAGTGACTAGCTGTAACTAGTTAGAACAGCTAGCAGCTATAGAACAGCTAGAGTCAGAGTAAAGTTGAGGCTAGGGCTAGGGTCGGTCTAGAGTCTAGAGTCTAGAGTCCAGTGGGTAGCAGCAGCTGAGAGTTGTTGCGAAGCAGCAAGGAAACTGGAGACATGTTCACAAATTGAAATTGAATCAACTGCAAGAATGGTTTTGGCCCAGGCCTGTTGCATTTCCTCAACCTTGTCCACCAAGCTGGCAAACTCCCTGAGATGCTGTCTGCCAGAGCACCGTTCTTGAGTTTCACGCCCTTCAACATTGCTCTGCAGAGCGACTTTCAAAGCAGCAGCAGCTTGATCCCCCCTGCACTGGATACTAGGGTTCATGAGCTCGTCGCTCTGGCGCACCATGAGGTCAGAGCTGATGCGGATTTTTCTGCAACTCATCATCAAGTCAAGTGGCATGCCAACAAGGCTAAAGTGATACCCAGTGATTGTACCACTGCCGTCCTCCAGCTGGAGCACGGAAGGCTTCACCTTCAGGAA
>JAPEIX020102205.1:0-10199 GCA_026122405.2 Zoanthus sansibaricus
ATGCTGTACCGAAACCAGTCGACCCCATCGCCTGAAGAAGACTAGCAGTAAGCAGTCGAAACGTCGCGAACAACATTCAGTGACTTATCGTGAGACAAAAGAATAAACAGTTAATTTATTAACTACCAGCCACGATGCACAATAACCTATTTTATAACAAAACAAAATTTATTTGTTCCGTGACCGCTAGAAAACCGTTCGTTGCCTGTGGTGTGAAGATCTCGCCTGTGATTGGTTGCAACACAATTAACATTCCAAACATATTTCAGGTGTTCACGGCTTTATAACTATAAACACAGCTGTAAATGTATAAACGATTCCATTAGAAACAGAAACACTTCTTGCTGTCCTTTTAAAATGGATTTATTTATAGTCTCTGACATTTCATCTTCCTATATTACTGCAAATCTTGCAGACTTGGCCATTTTCAATAAAACATAAAATCTATACGTTAATAAAATTGGAGAACGATTTTGACACATAATGCCAAAATGATATGATGGACTTTGATAAAATGTGTGTGCGAATTTTCAACAGCGAAAAAACGGTTACACAATAAAATACAGCATAGAATACTATGAACAAGTAATATAAGGGACTGCGAACGAGTTTTTTTTGAAAACAAAATCGTGTGTATAAATACCGTACCAAAGCATTTCCACAGCAAAATAAGATTATTATTGCTATTTTATCATTTATCAATCGATTAAAAATTGAAGAAAGACCTTTAAGAATCGAAAATTCAAAATCTCTGCCTTAGTCCAGCTAAGGCTTAACAAAACTTGCTTGTATTTTTTTTTTTTTTTTTGCTATTTCTTTACGGATTTTTTATTCATTTAGTTCATGTTTGGCTGTTGTATCTTTTGTTTGACTATTCCGACTAAACTAATTCATCTTGGGCTGTTTCACTCCTCATATTTGATAATCCGTGTTATATTGCCCTGATTTATGGTTGATTGGTCTGATCCAGCTGTATTACTTCTCAAAGCGCGCGTTTATAACTTGTATTTTCAAAATTCGACAACTGCACCACTTTTTTTACCAATACGCTTAGTTAATATTTAGTTTAAATGCAAAAAGACATGATTTTATCTTTATAAGTTGAAATGTTAGGATTGTGGTGGTATAAAGTAGATGAAGAAACTACATGACTATGTGATTAAAGGAAGAATCGTTCTATGTTTACGTTATTATTTGATATTTCCTATGTGGCTATATAATAACTTGTTTAAGCAAACATTGTAATGTTTGTTATATTTTACTGTTTAAATGATCGTAAGCACAAACAAGACAGTTTAAAGGAAGGGTTACGCCGTATTTTGCAGTCAAACAGGGTCTGTTCGTTTCAAAACCTTTGAACAAAATTCGTTATTAGTTCAAGTATTCGTTTCGGCTTTATCTTGTTTTAATTTCAGTCTTGTTTAACGTTGCATTGACGTCATGGGTATCATAATTCTTGTGATTTTAAAACAGAGAAATGGTGCTTGAATGGCCAACCAGTGGCGTCATTCAAAGCAGACACAACCTGTAGTCTTAACAAAAGAAGAACTCAGGTTGTCTATTGTTTCAAACTTTACCTTCCTGTCATCGATTAACTGACCTAATCATTCAGGTTTGTCATTAAATTTTACTGAGTAACAAAACTGCATTTGTTTCAAAAAAGGTTTCCCCAGAAGACTTGCTACCAACTCTCAACCTTTTTCCCTACAAGGATGGGAACATACTGCGGCTTTGTTTTGTTTCTTCTTTTGGCGGGAAGCTCTGCAAGTAAGTTTCTTTCCAAAGATTTGTAGCAATTGAAAACTGTCTAAGAAAATTAATCAGTTTTTGATGGCATTAAAGTTGTTAAACTAAGTGGGAGTAACGGGTCAAACTGTTCTCAAGCATTTTATCTTAGTTTTTTCCCTCTGATAGGTATACATGTGTGTTCGGTTCAAAGGTTAGTTTAAACATAGATATTATGTTTTGGTCAAGAACCATTCACTTAAACATGGCGACAAAACAAAGTTACACATATTACATTTATTGTTTATAAACAAAAGTTTAAATGCGAAGGTTTTTCAACAGAGAGATGTTCAGTCGTCGGTGTGAAAAGGAAAACTGATTGTGAACAAAATTCCGAAACATCAATATCTTTCTATTTTTCATTGTCGCCCAACTTAAAAATTTTAACTGTTTATTTAAAAAGATCTTCGCGGCTTTGTTCATTACTCCCAATACATCTACCAGCCGCAAAACAGTTTGCTATTTCCAAATTTGTTTGAGAGTTAAAACAAGAGGTTTTTTGAACTTTTGAACGATGTTTTAAAAGATTTACTTTTCAAGAGACAGTCTTCAGCTAGAAACTTAACTAATTTACATGCCATTACAGAATGCACAGCTTTATCTTATTCAGTTAACGTTGAAACAGAGAAAATGGGACAAATTGCCTTTGTTATTTTTCTCGACAAAAAATACCTGAGACATTTTCACTGACTACAGCAATAAATATTAGTTGTATATCAAATAGTTTAACCCAGAAGAAAAAGAGGCTGTCTTTTTCATTTATATACACGCTCTTTTTTAAAGAACAACTTTATATGAACAGCGAGGCTTAGAATGGCCGAAGATTTAGAATAATTTAAGAACAAGCTCAGGTTGAGCCTAAAAAGAAAGTGAAAATACTAAATCTTGTAATTTGCGTTCGCAATGTGCATAGTATAAAAACACAGAAGCACCGTTTCACATTTAGTTCATCTGCTATTGTCCCAAATGATACACGCATTCATGTTCCTCAGATGATCAACACTGTTTTTCTCAGGCGATCAGCAGTGTTTTTTCTGTTTCGATATTTTTCATTATTTCAAACTGCTCACAGAAATAAGAACAAATTAAAAACAAATTGAGGCTGAAACAGCCAAGAACAGTTGAGCCTCGACAAAATTTACTGCCTGTTCTTATAAAAAAAGCTTGTAATATAAAATGAAATTCCTTTTGTGGTTTTCAAATGCAGTATTGCGCATCCGTTTTAACTAGTGTGGTCCACTGCGTTGATAAAGGCCAAACGATATGGCATCCTTAAACCATGAAGTATTTTTGTTAATGCATGCACTGTACTCTTGAGGAAGAAACTTGATGTTTACAGCTAAAAGATAAATGACAATACATCCATAAATGATGCAAATCTTTTTTGTAACTAACAGCCATTTTCAGGGTCGACATACATGCACCTTAACCATTTATTGCTAATATGACCTCAATACGTACTTTCAAATTAAAGTATCTATAAATGAATATATCTCTGCTTAAGTTTTAGTTCTACCCGAATTATTATTTTTTATTTCATCATTGTTATATTATAATTATTTATCAACTTAGTTGCACATATTTATTTTCTCATTTTATCTTTGCGCTTCAGTTTATTGGAATTTGCTAGATGTCCTTATAGGATCTTTGCAAATTAATTACGTAGATGTAGATGTAGATATTTCAGTTGTTGACAGTCTTGCTGATGCTATTGTAAGAAATTAGGTTCTGGTATTGAAATATCATATCAGACGACGCCCTCGTTTTTGAAATTGTTATAACAACTACACTCTTTTTTTATAAGAATATACTTTATAAGAATATTGAGAATGAAATTGGTCAAATTTTAAGAATATTTTAAGAATAATGCTCAGATTATGTTAAAAATATAATTTTGCATGTTTGAGAAAAAAAAATATTACTGATTACATGTATTGCAATTGCACTCTAATCCTAAATGGCAAAGCCACTATACAGATCTATTACCTATGAAGCTCCTCGATACCACAATCAGTTTAAAAACGGAAATTCCATGTCACCGTTATTCTCGAGACTAAGAATATTCGTGAGAAAATTTTCGGCCTAAATTCGGCCAAAAGTATATGATCGTCTAACAAAATTGTGAGCGGCCAAAATCGACTAAAAACAAAAACAGTTAACCCAAGTGATTTCTATTGGTTCATAAATGATGTTGGTTACACCAAAGGTTTTATCTTGCAGGACATGTTCGAACTAATAAACAGCAAAAAATACGAAAATATTCAGTACCGTACCCTCAAACTAGTAATGGTGAGTAAGATATTGTATTGCAGTAGTTATTAAGTGGATATTGTGTACTCCTTATCGGTGCTTTAGAGTAACAATGATGTGTACAGGGTATCCTCTAGAGTAGTTAGTGATATTATTACAACATCAAATTATTTAAAAATAGACGAGTAACCAAGTTTTAAAAACATAGTAGTATTTAGTATAAACCTACTAAGCAAGGTCTAACACGCGTCCTGCATTCTGATTGGCTACTCTACTTGAGGTCTATTTGTGATAGCCATATGAACAGGCTCTTAGAGTTATTGTCGGCTTCATTACTATTAACAGTATGCCAAGATTCCATTGCTTTCCTGATGCAAAAGATTCCCCTTGTCGATTACTTTGGCATTTTTAAAATCAATAAAATGTTTATTTCGCCAAGCGAAAGCTGCGATATTAGTGCAAGCTTTAAATATTTTTACATTTCGGTTGTGTTCCTTTCCTCTTTTAAAAAATATTTTTCAGTTTCACCAATGTAGCTCCAAAAGATGGTTATTTCGCGAAACGTGAGCTAAGATCTTAGAGCCAGCTTTAAAAATGTTTACTTTTATGATGTGTTCCTTTGGAGCTACGCTGGTGAAACTGGAAGATGTTTCTTAACTAGAAAAAAGGACTATTACTACCGGGACCAAAAAACTTAAACCTTTCTTTGCTCATATTTTACTGTTTAGGCCTAAAACATATTTAAAGTTAAAAAGAAAGTAATTCTTTGGAGGAAGATTTTTATCAGTTCGTTTTAGTTTTTAATTTTTTAGACATGAGCAATCCAAGAAAAGCAAACCTTTATGCAAAGTCAACAAATACTATTTATACTTATTATACAAGTCTGAATCAATAATTTGTTAGAAGATCACATAACTGTTGCTCTTTTTTGACAGTAATCCAGGGGGTTACATATCCCTGTGGGGGGAGCCCTTGTGCTTCAAATGCTGGTATGCAGTCTACCTACCCAGCTGCAATGCCGCAGCAGCAGTCTGGCCAGTGCTGCCCCAGTGGGGGATCGTCATGTTGTGGAGCCACCCAATCACCCCCCTGTTGTATCACAATACAGCCATACAGCAGTAAGAACTTAACGGTGAATGCTCCCTCAAAGGTCACTCTGGAGATCAACATACTGCCTGTAAAAGGTAATTTACACATTTTATATAAGTAAATACCCGTGGTCAGCGGCGTAGTTAGCAAATTTTTGTTTCTAAGCCCGTTCCAGTTATAAGCAACAGGCTCAAAAATGCCCCTTATTTTACCGACATGCAGTGCACGCGTATGTGCAATGAAATGGTCCATTATAAGCAACAGGCTCAAAAATGCCCCTTATTTTACCGACATGCAGTGCACGCGTATATGCAATGAAATGGTCCATTATAAGCAACAGGCTCAAAAATGCCCCTCATTTTACCGACATGCAATGCACGAGTACGTGCAATGAAATGGTCCATTATGAGCAACAGGCTCAAAAATGTCCCTCATTTTACCGACATGCAATGCACGAGTACGTGCAATGAAATGGTCCATTATAAGAAAAGTTTTTAAGCTCGGGCTTAATTGCAAACAAATCAGACGGACGTGATTGGCGCAGTTGGTAAGATCTCTGCTTTCCAACCACAAGGTCCCCAGTTCGATACCGGCAGTTTGCCGAGATTCGAATATTAATTTTGTGTTATCTTCTTTTCCGCCAAAGCCAACGCAATTTCCATCCTTCCAGGGTAGGTAAATGAGTACCAGTGTTTGCTTGGAGCTAACCTGCGATGGATTAGTGTCCCGTCCAAGGGGAGTCAAAGACTGTCATCCGCTTAACACTACAGAAAGCGTAGATAAGCGCCAGCTCCATTGGCCACTAGGCTCGTAAAGGATTTAGCTAGCTAGCTATAGATTAGGACTAAAAAAGGCCTAATACAAATCCTTCAGAAGAATCTTTCAGTTTGTCCTTTGTCCAAAAAAAAATTCCACTCAAACGTCATAAAGAAAAAGCAGGAGAATTTAAGGAAAAATCGAACATATGCAGAAAAATCAGCATTCTCTAGGGCTAGAAAAATAATTAGAAGTTAGTTGGACTTTTAGGGCCAAAAGAACGAATTATTTATTGCCAACGATGCAGCCAAGCGAAGACGCGAACGTGGCGAGGTGGAAGTACCATAGAGCCGTGCGAAAGCACTATGCAGGTGGAAAAATTCTCGTGTGATCGAAATAGATGTAATATTTTATGATGCAATGCCAAAGAGGCCTTTTGTCTTCGACTGGAACAATCACAGTTCGTAAACCTTGTGACGACAAGGAGGCATGGCAAACGAAAAGCGGTTAAATCGATTCATTTTATCAATGACATTTTATAAAACAAGATATGCCTTAAAGGGTAACATTTCAATATATGCAAAACAAAATATTATGATAAAAGTTTTTATGTTCGTATGGTTTTTACACGTTAAGCACACGCTAAGACATTTTAGTTTATTTTTGTTTCCAAATAGTAAAATGAGGGAACCAGTTCTCAGTGCTTGCACAGCTCAGTTCTGTCGTCCTTATGCTTTCACCTTGCTCGTTGGCACTTAGCGGTAGCCGTAACTAGTTAAATGTATATTGCTAACATAAAATAGAACGCCAGAAGGATGAAATACACTAAGACTATATCAAAATACAAATTTCTGCGATCCTTAAATTTAAATATTTAACAGGCCGTGGCATTACGACATGCATTTCAGAACACGAGCGAAATGTAGAAAACACGAGCCGCACAAGGCTTAGGCTTCTTCATCTGCTTTACAATAGATTCTACACTTCGAAAAGTAAACAAAAAAGTAAGCTTTTCCAATGTAAAAATGATAAAACACGGGTTTTTGACCAATCAGAGCGCACATAGGATCCTATCTATATCCTAATAGCAATTAATTATCGTACTTTGTTTACTTGGTGTTTTATAAATGTTATTGAAAGGTTTTTATTTCAAACCTAGATCTGCATGGAGGAAAAATTTCATTCGTAAAGACAAACACAGGTTATTAGATTTTTTTTTCTAAAAAAGTGACGTTCCCGCTGCTAACAGATTCATAATCTGCGCTCTTTACGGTATACAAGGAACAGACGATGCATGACAAGGAAGTGGTCAGCTGTGGATAAGTTGAACACCGTAAATTGGGTACGCATAGAATTGATGAAATAGCATGATAGTATATTGAATGCGTTCGGTGTGTATATATAGAATGAAATAAGAGAAAACAATTTTTAAGCCCTTGGCGGGAATCGAACCCCACATCTTCGGTTTACTAGTCCGATGTCCGCCATTTCATCAATATATTCGAATCATTTTTGTGAAAAAACTTAGCACCAAATTTTTTATTCGAATAAACATTTTAAAGACTCTAGGTAGGCTTATACCCATAAAAAAAACAGGAAATTAGGCTAGATGTAAATAACGCATCTAAAAGCAATCCTTAACTCAACAATAATTGTAAAAAATAACAGTAAAACTTTATGCTGAGAAGCTAAAAAGCTTGTTTTCCATACTTCAAGTAAAAGTATTAGTAATCCCACGAGGCCAATTAAACTTTATGATTAGTTTCAACTTTTTCACGACGACGGCAATTTTGAAAAAATTGAAAACACAAGTGCAATTAATCCACAATTTCACAAGGAACCATGAGATTATATGTTTATGAAATCGTGGGCAAAGTTCATCTTTCCAGAGTTTTGTCGAGAGCATTGCACTCGTTCTTTTCACGGCATTGTTCGTCTTCCCTTGCTGCTGCCCACTTCTGAAATATGTATAGGCCAATAATTTGTTCTTTTTTCAGTGTTTCTGTTTTCGCTAGAAATCATTAAATCTTGAATACTGTTTCCGCCAACTTCGGCAAACCGGGAAGCCATTGTTGCACAACTTATCAATGCTTGATTCACAGTGTTCACCAACAATTAACACCTTTTTTAAAAAAACATTTGAGAGAAACCTCGAGGAACGTATATTATGCCCAAATTTGTTTCTTTCTTTGTTTTTGCTGGTATGGATTTCTTTATAAGTCTTTCTATCTTTCTGTTTCTTCGTTAGAAAACTCGGAAAATCTACTTTGTACCGCCATTTTCTCAAAATGTTTTCAGCTCTCTTTTAAATTTATGCTGACCCCATATTTGGATATTATGGTATATTAGCTCACAGACTATGATGGCTAAGCAATAAAGTCTTAAACTGCATCATCCATTGATGCAGTTTTTAATAATACATATTACCTTCTAATGGAACCTGAGCCTGTTTATTAGCCGACATGCTGTTCAAGCTTAAAAAGCTACAAACGTTGTTCATGGATGCTAACATTCAGGTCCATTATTATCTATGGTAGGTTTAACGGGTAATGTTAACAAGGCCTAACAAGGTCTAAACAGCTGTCCATAACTGCTAACATTCAGGCTCATTATTATTTATGGTAGATTTAAGGGGTAATGTTAACACGGCCTAATAAGTCTAAACAGCTGTTCATGGCTGCTAACATTCAGGCTCACTATTATTTATTGTAGATTTAAGGGGTAGTGTTAACAAGGCCTAATAAGTCTAAACAGTTGTTCATGGCTGCTAACATTCAGGCTCACTATTATTTATTGTAGATTTAAGGGTAATATTAACAAGGCCTAATAAGGTCTAAACAGCTGTTCATGGCTGCTAACATGCAGGCTCACTATTATTTATGATAGATTTAAGGGGTAATGTTAACAAGGCCTAATAAGGTCTAAACAGCTGTCCATGGCTGCTAACATTCAGACTCACTATTATTTATGTTAGATTTAAGGGGTAATGTTAACAAGTCCTTGTAAGGTCTAAACAGCTGGCCACGATCCATACTCACTAGTGTAATTGTAGAAGTGTTATTGTTGTTGTTTTTTTGTTATCTGGTAATTAAAATATTGTCATTTTTTTAAGCCCTTCAGTTTTGTTTTCAATTTTTAGGAAAAGCGGTAAGTGTATGCTGTACAAAGGAGGAGCATGCGCACAGTCTCTAAACAGCACCTTACCCGCGTACAGAAACACACCACGTTTCTTTGACAACAAATACGGCCAGGTCTACACAGAGATTATGCTAAAGGAAATAGTGAATCTAATCGACCAAGGAATCGAAGATAAAAAATGTCGATACATTCTGAAAAACCTTTTTTGCCATTATACATTGACGCCATGTAAACCAGATGGGGAGACCGTTTTACCCTTTTGTAAAGAGGATTGTGTGGCGATATTCCGTCAATGTGCGACTCCCTTGCAACAAGCTGTAGGATTTGTGACAGTTCTTATTATCAAAGAGAGAGTGAATTTTGTCCACACAGGACTGCCAAACTGTTCGATATATAAATATGAGAAAGAGCTTGATCCCAAGAAGAATGAGACCTGTATCAAGACCGGGTTCTTCAGTAAGTACCCTTTCAATTTTTTTTTGTCTTAAGGTTACGGTACCCTCTAGGCAGTATTTTCAGTTTATTACTTATGTATTCTTTGCTTTACATCACATACTCTTCAACCTATACACCGTTGGAAGGGTAATTAAATTCTCTAATTCATGGTATAAATTGTTTTTTCAAAATTATTTTTGTGAGAGAAAACAACCTTGTTAATTTAGAATGAAAATTTCCTTTGCGGAGTTCCAGCTAACCAACATTTTAATTTCTGAAATTTTTTTTTGTTAAAAAATTATTTTAATTTAAATTCCAAAACGGTGTCAGGGAATTTTGATAGCATGCGACATTAAAGTTTTAGATCCGATTCAACAATATTTCGAAGACGTAAATTTTTAGAATTAACTTTATAAAACGAAAACTAAAATGAATTTCAAAATTTCCTGACACCGTTTTGGAGCTCATGATATAAGCTATCATTGTGCCAAATTTTGCGGCGTTAAGTAAAAGACTGATTGAGTTGTAACTTTTTATATAGCCGCACGTGGTGTTAAAACTTGTTTCGAGAAAAACGCATTTGAAATAAAACCGCCAACTTGTTTGTTTTCTTCCGGTAACAGTTTCACTTGAACTGTCTCAAGAAACAAATGGGCATTTGGAAAGATATTTTTTACTTTGAAAGCTGCTTTTAAGGACAAGCGTTTTCTATTAAAAAAATAAAATGTGATAACTTTTTGCATTTC
>JAPEIX020102255.1:0-10199 GCA_026122405.2 Zoanthus sansibaricus
TTGATTTCAGAAAACAGGAATCGGAAATCTAAATACTGATTTCCGATTTCTGATTTCGGAAAACAGAAATTAGAGATTTATATCTGTTTTCTGATTTTAAAATTCAGAAAACAGGAAACAGAAATCGGATTTCGGATTTCTGATTTCTGAAAACAGGAACTAGAAATCGGAGTTCTAATGCTTAATATCAAAAAGCAGAAAACAGCTAGAAATCATTTTATTTTTAGGAATACTTTCGAAAATCTGTTTTCTGAAATCAAAAATCGGATTGTCAGCAAAACAACATCCTGATTCAATTCAATGTTTCTGGAGAAAAACTTAATTTAATAAAACTCCAAAAGGCAACAGCTTCATGTAAACCAAAGCAAACTAATATTTTGATCTTTTTTAAGAATAAAATATGCTGTAGCTTCCTAGTTTTCTTGAAAATTTGTTTTGCGTAAATGTGACAAAACCTTAAGTTAATTAGGCCTATGAACTTATGTAATCCATCATCAATTAATTATATTATAACTGAATTTTTAGAAACACAATGATGGCAGGCCTAGGGTTAGTGGTTAATCTTCTTCTGAGACTGGTACTTGCAAGGGAAGGTGAGAAAAGGAAACTTCAACTTGTATGTAGTTTATGCAATTTGGAAGCTTACTTGTTAACTTTATTTATGATGGTTCTGGTGTTACAAAGCAAGAGAGGGTGGCTTTAGAGCAATAATTTAAAACTTTGAAAATATAATTTTGGCTAATTGTAATCAACCTGCAAATAACACAAACATGTAGGAAGAGTTGGTCTTGCCATGTACAGGGAGAGAGGAAAATAGAAATATAATTTTCACCACCACCACCACCACCACCACCAACAACAACAACAACAACCACAACAACAACAACAACAACAGTTTATTCCACCTTAAACTTGATTATTATTTTTAAAAAAATAAAAAAAAAAAAATTAAAATGCGGCAAGATGCTGGCTACCCGGAATAACCATACGGGGCTATACAAGCAGGGCAGCCAAAACTCTTTTTGAATTATACATGTTTAAAATCAGTACACACTAACACAGACACAAAAAGGAAAAAAAATAGTAGATTATTTTTAAAATGTTTTAAAACTTGATATTTTTTATGAATCTTTGCCTTTGAATGATTTAATGGATAAAGATTTTATACTTGCATCTAGTTGATTATTGTCCACTCAGATAGAAGAACAAGTGGCTAGATGTAGTATCTGCAGCCAATAATATCAGAGGGCAAATGCCAAAGAACCAATGATAATACAAGAAACACCTGACCGACCATGGGCCAAAGTTGGTGCCGACCTTTTTTAATTCAAGAACATGACTTATCTATTGACTGTCGACTATTATTCGAAGTGGATTGAAGTTGACAAGTTAGATGATCTGTCTAGTTAGAATGCTATTGATTATCTCAAGAGTCAGTTAATTTGCACGGCATGGCATCCTGGATGAGTTAAGGAGTGACAGTAGGCCTCAGTTTAGAAGTGCAGAATTCGGTGAGTTTTTGAGCCATTATAGGTTTGTCCACACTACCTCCAGTCCTCACTACCCGCAAGCAAATGGAGAAGCAGAGCGAGGAGTCTATTAACCATAAAATCTCTCCTTAAAAAGGCAGCAGATCCATATAAAGCCCTTGTAAATTACAGAAATACACCATCAGAGGGACTTAGTCTCTCTCCAGCTCAATTGTTGATGGCCGGGTGCAGATTGATGACGATACTCCCAACAACTGTGGCACTCCTTCGTCCACAAGGCTCAACAGAAGTGAAACAGGTGTTATACAGTAGAAAATAAAGGAGAAAGAAAAGCAGGAGTATGACAAAAACTCTTGCAAAGAATTATCATCCCTTCAAAATGGGCAGGCAGTCATGGTACAGAGAGAAAAAGTTGGAGCCTGCAAAAGTGTTGTACAAACACTATTCACCCAGGTCGTATGTGGTTGAGACACCTGAAGGTACAGTACTAAGTACCATCGAAATCGCAGACAACTGCAAGCAAGCAGAGTTCCCACAGAGGCAACTAGTCAAACTGTCTTCAATATTGGCCACATCCCATACAAACCAGTCACCGAGCAGGTCAAATTCTCAAGCACCAAGGAGGGAGGCAGCGTGGCTGGATTGCCAGAGTTGGAGATTTGAATGAGGAAGACCCGGGTTCGAATCCCCGACTCGGACTACCAAATGAATTTGTCCTCGGTGATTCCAGGGACAAATTCACCACACTTTGTAAATATAGCCAACTGGTTTGCCTCCTATCAGTCAAGGGATTCTTAACTGGGAGAAGAAGGGGGGATTTTTAATATGACACTGAAAAGCCCCTTTGGGGAGTTGTCATTAAGTGTTTATTATTATTGTTATTATTATTATTATTATTATCATCATTATTATATTAACTTGTCTAATTAAAATTACGCGTGATCATACACTCCGTTTCAGATCCGCAGTACCGGCGAGAGGGCTTTAGAGTTGTTTTTCAACTGTTTTTATTGGTTTATTAATATTGGAAGCCTTATAGCTGTGACTGTGGTTGCAGATATACAACAAGAAATCGCCTTCTTCTACGGTTATCTTATCATGGCACTCTCTATGTTGTTAGCTCTTTTAATCTTCCTAACTGGGAGAAATTACTACATTATCGATCCCCCGCATGGGAGTGCTTTGTCGAAGACAGTTGAAATTGTTTGCGAGGGTCTCAAGATAAAATGGAGCAGAACTAAAACAAACAATAAAGGAACTTGGTTGGATCAAACGAAAATCAGCAACGGTGGAAGCTTTCCAGACTTGGAGGTTAAGGATGTGAAAAATATTTTGCCTTTATTTCCAATTTTCCTTACGTATCCTATCTACTGGGTTGGCTATAGCCAGGTATGTGACATTGTGACTACTTCTAAATTCAACAGTATCAGGCAAGGAAAATACAGTGCATGTTTATCCCATTATTTTGTTAAACTCACCTTTTCTGATTTAACCGCCGCCTGCATGCTTAGCCTAATTGGTAAGATGCCAGTCATATCGTGCGGGAGGCTTGGGTTCGATTCCCAGCCGGACCAACACTCGGGATCTTAAAATAATTGAGGAGAAGGTGCTGCCTTTGCTCTAACATCTGCAAATGGTTAGACTTTCACGTCTTCTCGGATAAGGTACGCCGTCGGAGACATATCTGTTTATTTGTGTGTGTCATATGAAAGGTCTCCGTCCACCTTAGAGTGGTAAAGATGGTGTCCACAAATAGAAGGCCTTTGGCCAGCTAGAAGACTTGACCCTAAATAAAGTCTTTAGGTACTGTTATTAGTATTAGTATATTAGTATTAGTATTAATACTAGTATTAATATTTTTATTATCATCTGAAATTGCAGTCGGCGTTTTGAATTTGCCAGTTCATGGTTAGCAATGAAAAGTAGAACACTGAACTCCCTCTTCTGTCCCTCCAGGTGCATCAAAACTCCGCCATTGTTCCGCAGAAGGGAGATCGTGTTAGCTACGAAAGAGAAAGAAGACAAAGGTGAAGACGAGGAACCCTACCATATTGTGGCTTGGCGAAGTACCAAACACCCGAGTGTAGCTGAACCAGACACCGCCCTAAAGAAACCTTCACTCATCAGGTGAGTATCATACACAGTACTACCTGGGTACCAGACGTCCGAGAGGGCATGGACAGGAGAGAAAAGAAATTTAGGTCAGCCCAATATCTGTAAGGCTCACCTATAAGATTTTAATTGTAATAATTATAATAATTATAATATGATAATAATGATGATAATGTTAAAAACCAGTAATGATAACAATTTTAACATACTAGCGCTTCAGTTGATATAAATAAAAATACCAAACATTGCACAAAACCGAGTGAACAATTTGGCAAAGAAATTTTGTAAATAAAACATAAAAATCAGACTAGTTTATAGCACCTTCAAGATCAGCAGATTGTTAAACTCAGCGAAACACCCTGTCCCTAAGGAGCTCCGATCGCAGGTCGTATATAAATTTACATGTGCAAATGAAGTTCTTGTTATGTCGGGGAAACCCGTCGGCATTTCGGCACACGCGTTCATGAGCATCTTAGAGACAGGTCCTTTCACGCTTTCAAACATCTTGCAAAATCAGAAGAGTGCAAAGCGGCTTGTTCCAACGAGTGTTTGGAAATAATAGATGAGGGAACTAGCTTTTCCATTAAGTTAAAGGAAGCCATACATATAAAATGGATAAATCCATTTTAAACCTGCAAATTATGCATGTAATATTTCCTTAAATATTTCATCAGTCAGTTTAGTACATTATCCATTGTCTTTAGATTGTATGTTTAAATGTCTTCGCTTAGCTAACGGCTACACTCTGATGAAGAGGCGAGGCGCCTCGAAACATGTTAGTTTCAGCAAAAAAAATATGAAACTGAAGAATGTTGTCACAGCAATAAGATTTATTATACTTCTTCTGCTAAACCGCCGATTTAAATACCAAATAGTACTAATAGGTATATATAATATACGCAAAATAGATTCAAAATTGGGAAACGAGGCACATTATTTCTGAAAGAAATCCTTTTACTCCTTAGAGAAGGGAATAAAAGGGTTTCCAAAAGTTATTTTTTGTGATTAATCACTGAGCAATTCGACTAAGAACCGATTGTTTTTCTACTTATTGCGCGTTATATTTTGAAGAGTCCAAGCTGAATTGATTTTGTAATCATTTGCTACAGCCCTCTGTAACAGACCCTGCATAGCCCGACTCAGTGAAAATTTTGCCCCTACCCAACGAATTCTTAGCCTCCCAAAAACCCAACGAATTTTCTGAATTGACCCAGACGCTTTTTCACTTTCCCCAGCACGAAAGCAGCATACCCAGTGTCTTTACTATATTTTACGCCTTGCTTACGTAGAACTAGTACGCCGCGAAGTCAAGTGCTAACCCAGCGAAAACATTGTCTAACACAGTGAAATTTTCTAAAAACGTAGTGGGAATTTCGATCGATCTTGCTGGGTCTGTTACAGAGGGTAGTCTTACTGCAGTATTCTTTGTCGTTTTGCATTTGTCTTTATTATTTAGTTTCTTGTGACTTCGGGGCCATTTTCAATAATAATCGTACTTTATACCAAAAGAAACGTTCTTAAAGTAACATCTTTCCTCATCATTCGATCCAGAATCGATAATATTTCTTTTGTCTGTGGATTCAAAACAGTAAAATCTTGGGGTATTTGTTTGGTTTCCTTTCTTTTATGCCACGGTCAGGCAAAACGAATGTTGTGACGATGTCTTAAATTTTTGCTCTCTTTAGGGTCCAGGCCTTAACTTCAGGAGTTATCATTCGCCCCGTTGACGATGGTTCCCAGTCCTCCAAAGTGGTTGTAATTACTCAGCTGCCAATCGATTCATACAAACAAATCAACCACACCTTCCTCGCGGGAAACCCGATCAAGTGGGAGCATTACCTGAAGAAATTTTACGCCGAGGAGCACAAGCCAAGCGACCAACAGATTGAGCGGGAAAAAGAACGAAAACAAAAAGATGAAGAACGCAAGAAACAAGAACGAAAGGAAAGTAGGAGAAAGAAAAAAGAAGAAAAACAGAAACAGAAGGAAGAAAAGGAAAGTAAAAAAGAGGAAACAGAAATAAAGAAAGAGGAAGAAAAGAAAGTGAGTGAAGCTCAAATAGAAGTTACAGAAAATATCACTGTTGAAGCAAAAGCAGATGTAGAAATGGCCGCCGATCTTGAAGAAGAAAAAGGAAGGAAGGTAAAAGAAGAGAAAGAGAAAAGAGAAAAAGAAGAAGAGGAGAAAGAGAAAAAAAGGAGAAAGAAAGAGGCTGAAAAATCCAAGAAAGAGAAAAAGCAAAAACAAAAAACGTCTTCGAAAAAGAAATCTGAGAAAGAGAAGAAGAAAGCAGAAAATCAAGAGGAAGAACAGGGGGACAAGGAAGCAGTGGAAGGTGAGAAAAACAATGAAGAAGCCGATAAACAAGAAAATAAAACGGAGGAATCAGCAACCGAGCAAACGTAGTTTGTTTCGACGTAAAATTAACAAGAATTCTCAATTTTGAACCAAAGATTTTAGCTACGTGTCGCTAATAAACACAAAAACGCTGCTCGAACTACTTAGGCTGTTTTTGCAAGTGCCTTTGTTTCTCAAACGGGCGCCTTTTCTATCAGGCTTGGTTAACTTACGCGTAGTAAGTTAACAATTATAGTAAAAACAATTTTTGTGGATGTCCTGTCCGATTGGACGTGAAAAGTTTCACACTTTGTATTCGTCTTTGTATCAATTGTCTTTTTGTGAAAAGAAATTGGATAAATTCGAAGGTTAATACATATGATTGTGTTGTGCCTCAGGGGACCGTTGTTATGCCTATATTAAATGGTTTTTCCGTCGATCTTGTTGAAGTTTTAAGCCTTATAAAATTAGTTCTACAGAAATTGTTAAAATAACATAATTTTAATAGTTAAAATAAACTAATCAGCTTGGTACTTAATTCATAAATTTCTTACTGGACCCTTCCTGCGGATTCAAGATTTAGTTTAAACTCGTATTCTGTCACATGCTTTTGAAATATATAAAATTGAAGCATGAAAGGCTTTGCTGTATCTTACAATGACCTCTTGTTGTTATACTGTAACTTTCTAGCTACATACATGCACAGAACGAAGAATGAATATGGAATCCATCAAAAACCGGCTTTGTCTAAAAGGACCTCATCTGTTAGACGCTATGTTGAGATTGTCAAAGTTACCGTAAAATAGAACCGATTTTTAAAATGCAAGTTATACTGTCGTGTGTGTTGCACGTTCATAAGCACAAGGATGTTGACATTGATGATTTAACAGATTTAGCCGTCTAAAGGGCCTTGCCCTTGTAAATCCCTGTTTTTACCATTGTTTTACCCCATCTTTTGCTGTAGGTTATGGGTAAAATATTCAACGGACTACAGCACTTTCCGTCGCATTTATTTATAAAGACGTTCCGCGGTAGTAGTTGAAAATGGCATGTCCGAGACCCTAAATTTTAACATTTTCTGGGGGATGCCCCCGGACCCTCTTAGTTCTGGGCGCCTTTGGCACTCAATTTTTACGCGCGCTGTGCCAATACCTTCAAACTCACTCTATGTCCCTACTAAAAATGCGGGTTTTTTTTTCTATTTAAGTGATTTTACGATTTCCAATGTTTTTGGTCTTTTTTTGTTTTCATAATATAAACTGCGAAAGCTTCAGTCTCAGATTTCGCATATCAATAATTTTCATTGCATTTGCACCACAGCTGAACTGATTTTTCTCACCTGTTCGTGCTTATAAGATCTCTCCTAGGTAGCTGGCCTGTTCAGTCCTGGCGTTCTTCCCTACACCAAAACAGCTGGCCATGTATGGCTGCATTCTAATATTAAAGCTTATACCTTTAAACGGTAGATAGTGGGGAAGTAGAATAACTAAGATAATGACCATTAATGACAAAATATTTGTGATGACAGAAGTTAAAATTAGCTTGGAATGATTGTTCATTCAGCACCACTTTATGTGAAGGGCTGCTTTGATCTTCAGTGTATTTGCTGAAAATACAAGCTTTGAAACAAAGCGTACGTGGTATTTAGTAGTGAAGCTATTTAGAGATTAACAAGTACGAACAAGAAAGTTGGAATAAACAGAACAAAAAGGTCGAGATGTGGCCTAAACTATAAATTTTACGATAAATATTTTTTTCTTTTATTTTCTATCTATAATAAACTTCCAATGTTTCTTTGAATTGATTTACGGTAAGGTTACACATTTCATACTATAGATTAGTGGAGACTTGTGCGATTTAGCCTGCGTAGCGGCTGTTCAAACTCCTCGCGGCTCGCTTCGCTGGCCGAGTGCATCATTTTCGATCTTGTAAGGATTTTTTAAAAGGATCCTTTATGGTCCATCCAAGCCTAAACTGGGTAAGATACTCATAATTTTGTCTTTCAGCGAAGCGCAAAGAGCAGACGCGTAGTAAGGCGAATACATTCAATTTTTGTCCAAAATCGTTAAAATAAGAAGAACTTTGCAGTTTGTAGTTTCTGTCTCTTGTAACCTACGACGTTTAATTTCTAAAAGAGATAAGATAACTGAAGTCAGAGAAAACTTGAGTCACCATAGAGTAGTTTGACATGTAAAGGAAGGAAATTTTAATTTAACTTCCTCGTTTCTATGAAAAAAACTTCGTTTCTGTTTTTTTTTTTTTTTCATTTCGTTTCTTCCTCGTTTCCATGTTGAATATTCTTTTGATTTAAACGTTTTTGAGTGGTTTTTAACAATAAAGCTGCATGAGAATCTTTTCCAAACGACATTAAATTTAACTGTTCCAGATTTGGTAGTTTCTTAGCAAAGCAGGCATAAAACTTTGATTTTGCCTAGTTTTCATGCTAAAAACCCCTTCCTTTCCACCTTACTAGTGATTTTAGTGAATAACATCTTTTATATTTTTTACAATGCTTCTTGCCCCATTTCTGCAAAATGAAACAAAGTTTTAGCAAAGAAAACATAAACATCGGATTACTAGCCTCGTTTTCAAGTTAAACTTCCTAAAATATCCTACAATGACTTTCTGGAGATTTAACTGCCAAATTTGGTGCTTTCTCAGTTCACACAGTGACCGATTTTTCACATATTCGCCTGACTAGCGAAAGATAAGTCAAACTAAGCAGGAATGATGATAAAACACTTAACACAAATCTTATTAGCCAACTCACGTAGATCTAACTTGATACGAGTTATTGATAATTTGTCTCTTGAAGGAACTGCCACTTTTATTTAGGCAGTCAAGGCGATCTATGCTGTGGTTCAATTATTTTCTTGCTTTGAATTTTATTTTACGTTTGTTTCAAATCATTACAGAGTCATTCATTACTATAACCAAAAACACAGGAAAATAAATCCAGACCAAAGATACAAGTAAGATAAACGTTTTTCAAGCATAAACAGTTTTTCAAAAGGAAAAAAAATTTTTTTGACTGACGTTTTGGACTGAAAAGAAACTTCAACTTGTGGCTAAGTGCCAAAGAGGTTTAAATAACTATGATGAACCAAGTAATAAAGAATTATCGGTAATTATGCGTTTTCCTCATTAGTTCGGCTACCAGCTGCAAGAGTTCTTACGATAAGGAACAATTGCTAGTTAGCAATTCAAAAAGATAATGAAAACCGGAATAATAAAAGAATTCTCTCCCTAAAGGAACATAAAACTGGTGTAGCCCATTATAACGAGAAAACCAAGAAAAAGAATAGGTTCTTAATATTCGCATGTGGCTACAGCCATGGATAAATTTATCCTACGTGCAGTATGATTATGTACGATGTTAATGAGTTTTATCGTGAAATTTAACGTGGAATACTCTTGTTTGACAATGATCTTTATTATCAGTCAGTTTGTCAGTTTGAGGACAAGACTGACAAGTGAAGATCTCCGAGAGTATAAATAGTCTGGCACGTGACTGGGCACTAGTAATTGTGAGTCACTGTTTTCAAGCTAGCGTGTTGCCATCGTTGTGTATTAAATCTGCAGTCGTTTTCCTTGTTATGGAAAAATTTTGAGTAACTTTCCGTCACAAATTAATTAATTGTAATTGTTCAAATAAAGACACTTCTGTTTCAAAGTTGCTCTTTCGTGCAGTTTATGGTTGGTTTTCTTTCTTTCATTTCGAAAATTAACTACTGGCTTTCAGTTTCGCGCGCCTTGTTTTTTCTTTGTTATTTCATTCAGGTGACACTGAGAGTAGTTTCCTCGGCGATATCGATACGGGGAGTCGTTTACTCACACATGTCTAGACTGACTAAGCTCATTCCTTTTTCCAAGAGAGGGGAAAAATGAAAATACCTCTAGAGGTTATCAAGAACTACCGCAAGACATACAGAAAGTAAAAAATGGATTTTACTTCTTATATAGTTGTTCTGAAAATCGGCCGAGTTGACAGTGTCTCACACGTGCTCTTAGAACTCTCCTATACAAGATAGGTAGCCTTAGTAACTTATGGTATTTCTAAAATCTTCGTTCTGCATACAGCTCTGAACAAGGAGGTTTAGGCTTTATAAGAACAAGTAAATTTTGCCGAGGCTTATTGTTCTTAATTTTTTGGCTGTTTCAGCCTCAATTTGTTCTTGGGTTGGTACTCCCACATATGAGCCATACAAGTATTTGCCGCCCGATAGGGTCTAATTTTTCAGTCTAAATTCATAAACTGGG
>JAPEIX020102308.1:0-10199 GCA_026122405.2 Zoanthus sansibaricus
AAATTAAGTGCTTTTTATCCCATTAAAGGAGAACTGAATGCTAAAACTAACCTATTTTTATTTGAAAATATTTGATTTATTGATGTATAGTAGATTAACTCTGTGAAGTTTTATTTTTCAAATTAGTTGAATAACATTGAGAAACTTAATATGGAAAAGAAGAAAACTCTCAAAAAAGGGTTTGATACCGTGGTTGCAAATGAGCTTGTCAGCGGTGTGGTATGACGTAGGTTACGATATTCAGAGCATAAATATGGCGGTTCGCTTTAAAAATTTTGATATTTTTTGGGCAATCTAGGTCTTGTGAAGTTTTTCTCTTTAATACTAGCCAAAAGCCATATTAATCATCCTAATATCGTAACCTACGTCATAAACAACCGCTGACATCACATATTGAGCCGCCGATCAAATTTTGCTTATTCGTTGCAAAACATCAAATTTTTCTGAACTGCTAAACTAACAGCTTAAAAAAACCTCATAATTGTTCTACCATGCCCAAGTTTTCAAACGATGAAAAGCCAATTAAAGGGTTCAGTTCTCCTTTAAAAACATTGCAGTTTGGTAATCCTATGACATTGAACATTTTCGATTTAAAGTGAAAAGACATTGCATTAGAGGGCCACAAGTTCATTATCCTAGCTATTAAGTCTTACCCTCGACAAATAACAACATTATCATCATCAACATCATTATTGTACTCGTCAATAAAGAATGCAATTTTAGTGAAATGCCCTCGAAACTTTCCAGTAAAAGTTTCGAGTACATACAAACACAACCATAAAGTCTTGGATAATTTTACGCAAATTTGCCACTTTAAACATTGGCAACAATCAATATAAATAAAGATTTTTTTCCTGCAGGTCAGTACAAAGTTTGCAAAGGATCTATTGCTAGTTTTTCAGAATGAACATCCAGGATTGTTTGGCAGTACGGCGGCGGTTGTTTCAGCGTTCACTGAGGTAATCATTTAATTATTTGTATTTTTCACGTGATTTATATGATCACGTGTTAAATACTAAATACATTGCAGCTTTCATGCTAAAACAAAAAAAAATTCATGATTGCAAGTAGAGTTGATTACCTTTTGTGAGATAATTCTATAATTACAACCGCATGCGGACGGCGATTACTTTAACGAACAGTGATTGATAAATTAGCAAATTTTAACTTAAAATATTGTTATCTGTGTTGATAAAAAGAAACTTGGTTTTATCTTTTCTTGTTTTGCCATTGCTTTACATGTTGTTATTCATCTTTATGTGAACTTGAAGACGAACCTGTTGAAAATGTAATTGTGTTGAATTTGGTCTCCGCTGTATTCGTATCCACAACGTACTTGTTTGAATAGCTTTCTTAACTGCGGACTTTGCTAATTGTCGCATTAAAGCGGTTTGCTATCTTTTAGGTTAGCACGGTTCTTGAAATTTCTTGCACAATGTGTTATTCTGTAGAATGATTTCCCGAAAACCAAAACTGTCATCGATCTGACACTCACTTGTGTCTTCTTCAGCGAGCCTAAATGCACGAAAAGTGAAACGAGATTAATAGTGTGAGGCAGCCTTTTGAATTGGCCCCGTTTAAAATATATATAAAAATGAGAAGTAATTTTTTTCTATGGCTTATGTATTTAACCATTCATACAATCAGCCTATAGGTTTAATAGGGATCAAGGTTTTTAAGTCTAATGTCGTGCTATGGCGGCCTCGAATTGGTTTTTAGCTAGAAAAGCTGCAAAATTGTCAGTGAAAAGCTGCAAGATTGTCAGTTTTTCTACGTTCTTTTACAGTTACATGTAACTTACAATTACATTGTTCTGTACGTATTTATTTCCAAGTTTGGCTGGAAAGTTCATCCGCAATACCAAAAGTACTGTCTCAACTACTCGAGAGCCCTGGGGTATCTGGACACGCTCAAGAAATCGGAAGATTTTCAGGAGTTTTTGAAAGTGAGTTGTAATGATAATAAAAATTGATAATAATAAAGCGAATCGTTTATTTTATTGCGAAGCAAAATGAGTTTACTACACACTGTAAATTAAAGCAAGCAAGTAAAGGCGTTTGTGGTGCTTTATGACTAAATAAAGTATATATTGTGGAAGGGTTTCACGGTGGAGCCAATTGGGTTAGATATCACCAAGGATTAAAAAAAAGGTATTGTTACTTTTCCCACACTGATATTTTTGGGGCGTGCCTTGTTGAGGAGGACCAACGTTCTCCAGCACGTACCAAAAATCTGAACCTAAAAACATTTTTGTTCGTAAATGAAAAGGTTTGTTACCGTTAAAGCTCAGGTATACTATTTTTATTTATAAATTACTCAAAATAAATTGAATGTGAAATCAAAATTTGTTACATTTTAAACTTTCAAAATTTTTGGTGAAATGTTAGCCGACTTGAAGTAAAGTATCATGGCTTAGTATAACACTGGATCCCTAGATGTGAATGTTAGTATTGACTCAATATCGCTCACCACCTTCAATGGTTACTTTCTGACCAAAGATAATATTTCGACTGCTTTTTGCAAGCGGACGTGTTGGCGCAGTTGATAAGATCTCTGTTTTCCAACCACAAGGTTCCCAGTTCGAACCCGGCTTTTCCGAGATTCAAATGTTTGTGTGGTTTTCTTTTCCGCCTAGGCCAACTCAGCTTTTCATCCCTTCGGGGTAGAAAAATGAGTATCAGCGTTTGCTGGGAGCTAACCTGCGATGGATTAGTGTCCCGTCCAGGGGGAGTCAAAGATTCTCATTAGCTTAACACTACAGAAACCGGAGATAAGCGCCGGCTCCATGGGCCCCTAGGCTCGTAAAGGGTTTAGCTAGCTTAGCTTTTTTTTGCAAGCATTTATCTTCACTACAGTTTTCAAATTTTTTGAATTTGATCCCTTTCCCGCAATTGTATTTTGGTTGAGGAGTAAAAGCTTAGTGTTTTAGTTACTCAGTCAAATACAACCAAAGAGAAGTTGTTCTTTATCGAGCATCACTAATTATGAACTGACAAGTTACACTAAATATTTCAGTGGTGTGAATCAGACCCAAGATGCAACAGGCTGCAAGTCTCCGATTTGTTGGTGGCTCCTCTTCAACACCTGACGAAATACCCTCTTCTGCTCAAGGTAAAATTAGTTGTTTTTATATTCAGGTTACAATATGTAAAGGGTCATCAGGCTTTTTGGATCATCAACCTTTATACTCGTGAATCCTCAAATAGTAAACTTATTATGTTAATCCTTTTTACCTATGCCTATTCTGATCTACTCGTCAAATGCTTTTGATATACAAGTTTTTCAACCACTGTGCATTTCTTGAAATTTACAACTACTTTGCGAAGTAAAGTTCCCTTATTTAAAGAATCCCATTGTGATTAAACTAGAAATTTAGTTCTTAAGTGTAAAACTGCTTGCGAAATAATGATCTTTCAATAAAAGAAGTTCTTTTTTTAAGATAGTGCCTGTGATGTACTGCACGACTTTTACAAAGAATTTATGGCTCATTAACGGTTTTGCTACCCAGATCCATTAAGACATATTTAGTCCAAAAAATTTATCTTCTTAGTAAGTATATGTGTAAACCCAAACTTTGTTTGCTCAAAAACTTTAGTTTTAAACCAAATCTTACCAAACTTTGTTCATTTTATACCTAAAGACAAACTTTAAAAGCATATTGTAGACGATGACGTCAACCAAGGCTCGCCCATTGGCCCTCCGTGGTAAGATTCAGTCTTTCAACGTCAATTTCTCGTCCTCAAACAACCATTGCTCAGTCGAAAGTTGAAATTTGAGATTTTCTTTAACACCAAATTAATTTCCATCAAGGTCTTTTTCTTTTAAAAAAGTGAGTTCCATCTTTTGTTGGTAGCTGCAAACAATTAGTGTAATTCTCAGTGGGGCGAGTCAAAGGCTCAAATCTACTAACTCTACAGAAACCAGAAATAGCTGATTCCACGAATTCTTTTTCATATGTTAATATTAAAAGGGTTTTTTGGTTTTTCCAACAGAATATTAGAAGACGTACACCGGAAACAGAAGGGAAGGACGGAGAACACAACTCGCTGTCAACAATTATCAAATCAGTAGAGCTTTCGATTCGTAAGTTTGGATGTAATTTCAAGCTATTGTTGTAAATATTATCATCACTTACGACAGGGTTTGTAGTCTTTTTAAACAGTTCACCGATCTGGACAATTTTCGGCCGGTTTAGCTTCTTTTTTGTAGAATTATATCAAAACAACATTTGGTACTCAACCATGCAGCTAGTAAAAGTTGAAATCTCTCACCGAAGAGAATTTTTTGACGCTTTTGTATCTCTCTAAAAGTGTACAAAGTAAAATTCACCTTGCATGATACGCTGTTGTTTTAATAAAGAACATCGTTGTGACGCAGATATTCGGCAGATAATTTTTGATTATCAAGTTCACACATGATATTAAAATTTTGATTTTATATCTATAGTATGTATGTTTTGAGTCATTTTTGACTATAAATTGGGATAAAAATTTCGGTCTGCGTTTTTTTGTTTTGCTCAAAATTCCGAATATTTTAAATGTCTGTTTTAGAACTTAAATATTACTTTTAAAGATTTCAATGTATATTGAATTTAATGCTCTCTCCACCCGCAGAGGAGCTTGAAACAAAAGTAAAATCTGGCGCCAACTTGGAGCGGTTGCAGGAGCTTCAGAAAAATCTTGTTTGGCCAGCTATTACTGAATTGGACTCGAAAGCCTTCATTCCTGAAGTGAGTTACAGTTTTACAGGATTTATAGTTCCTAGTAATGTATGTTTTAATATTTGATTGGCAGACTTCCAGGACGTTTTGTAAGCCATTTTCTAACTGATGCTTGGATTGGTATCAGCATGAGTGATAAACTTGACGAATACCGAAGGGAATGGACGAATTTTTCAATAAACTAAAAGATAACTTGAATGGACAAAAATCTGCTTTTTAGATGTCTTTAAACAAAGGAAATGAAATAACAAATTATGAAAAACTTTAAAAGAATAACACCACACTGGAAATGTTTTGTCATCAAACGTTTGAGTCAGTCTGGTAACGAGTTGTACTAAGTAACAGTCTGAATGGTTTGGCTCGGAAAGGTATCTAAATTTAACCATAGCATCCTCCTACCATGCAATATCATCACTATTTCCTAACTGTTGTCATGCTGATTTACGTTATGTAGAATTTACTTCTTCAGAAGAAGTGACTTTCAAGAATGAAGCCTTGTTTCTGTTTTATTAGCAAATAAATGTTTCCTTTTTTGTAGTTTCTGAGACCAGTTATCTCCCGCCAACCATGTGAGAACCTCCTTGCAAGTCCCAATAGGCAGTTACTGTACGAGGGCCTGCTCATCTTACACGGTAAGACTGGCTGTCAGATATTACGAGTGTAACTGATGTATAACAACGTCTCTTGTCGTTGGCTTCATTGTTTTTTCTTCTCCAAAGAGAAAAAACAAAACGTCCGTCTGAAGATCTGATTGCGTGAAACGAGCTAGCCCTGTTGGGCGGGCTGAAAACACAACCTTTGAACGGTATTACATGTAATCGCGAGCTAAAATTTCAGAGCTCATTGTGGATAGACAGGATCTCGACAGAAAAACTCATCCCTCTCAACCGGGCGAGTTCGTTCCATATAATAGGACAAAGTTGTTAGGACAGAGTTGTTAGGAAACTTAGCAAACTACAAAGAAGATTACAATGTTTCTTTGTTTTATGTTGTGTACACGGACACGGTTAGAATCTTTTGTTCTTGGTGTGATGCTTCATTAGTCTATTGGTCGTTTGCTCATTTACATATCAAAGCCTTTTGTTACTTGTGCACGATCAACGTCATATTTTAATAGAAAAAGGTGAACAATAACATATAACAAAGAACGTTATCAAGTTTCAAAATCAGTCAACTCTACAATTTTGAATCGGAGCCTAAATAAACTATTTGTTTGTTTTGTTGTTTTGTTGCCTAAGGATCTGGTTGAGCCTGTCTAAAACAATTGAAGAGTACATTTTTTTTTTAAATCATATCCTCATTATTTTAAAAAACTAGTTATGCGTTTGTCATATTAAAAACCTGACCGCAGATTGTTAACAAACATGCGTAGCCGCTGATAGAATTTGAGCCTGCGAATTAACGGGAAAGATTTTAAAAAAATTAAAGAATGACGTTATTCATGAGAATGGCTTCATATTCTCCATCAGGTCCACGAAGTGATTTAACTTTCTTTCCTCTCTTTAAAAAAGCAAATTAAAGAAACCTTTTCGAGTAGACTTGTTTATCACTAACAGTTCTCAATGCATTATACTAATACAACAGATTTGTCTGTAGAAAATACAAAAGTGGAAGTCTACGCCTTCCTGTTCGACGACATGTTGCTTTTGACAAGATTTCGGAAGAAGGAACAGACCAAAGCGAAGGTAAGAGGCGATATAATTGTTTGATTGTACTACAGAATGACATTTTTGGAATTTCAATGGGACCTACTGAAAAACAATCAAACAGCAGGCAATATTGTATTCGTGCAGTTTCTCTTGAATAAAATCCGGGGGAAGGGTGAAAGGTGGGGTTATACCACCAAATATGTAGCTTTGTACCATGTAACTGTGAAGGGTATGGTTTTCAAGCAATTTAGTTTTGTATTTTTACGGCAATGATTATCTTTTAAGTTTAGGATTGACTAGTTCATCATTTACTTGCCAACGCAATAAGTTATCAAAATTATGACACTTTACAGTGTAAAATGTCTTGTAACAAGTAGGGTCTAAATATCTATCAGCCAAGAATAGATAAACATAACTATAAACTATGAACTATAGAAACAGTTCTATATAAATCAGAGGGTTTGGATCTACAATAGAGTATCGTGGTTTTTTTCAACAGTTGGTTGAAGATTTTAGGAAACCGAGAATTGCTACTCAAAAATATAGAAACGATTCTGGTATAAGGTTTTGATTGAGATTTATTTAGAATTTAGTTTGCTTGTCATGTTGTTACTGACTTTTTTTATCTTCTTCAGAAAATGAGTTTCGCGGGAATGACAATGTCAAATGTTAACGCAGACAGCCCTCCAGGGACCCCCAATGTTAGCGGATTTCACACCGTTTATAAACAGGTTGGTAACATTCAATCTTTAAAAGCTGCATTTACAAATCTAGTGCCTCATTGAGCCGCTGCTAATATTTCAGTTTTTAGTTGAGTTTCCTCGGCTGGAGCAAAGTTTTTGTGTAACCACTTCTTTCGCAACTGACGTTAAATAAAGTATTTATTTATTGGAGTAAAAACAGTTTGTATAATATTAGTATCTTAAAAACCTTAAGTAATAACGTAACTGATAGTGAAGAAAATGTTGTATTTTTATTATTTTGTATTATTTTCTTTTTTAGCCAATTCCGTTGGATCGGTTTATTATTTACGATGCGGAGTATACTCAAGCAGGTAATAAAATTGTCTAGAAAAATATTGGTAAATAATATTATTAGACAGAATCCCCACTTAAAATATATTGTACTTTAATAACACACAATTATTTATCCAGTTATCTTCTGGGAATTCATACCTAACGAATTTGTTTAATCGTCCTTTTCTTCGAATTATCTTATCATGAGTCACATTAACCTCGCGGAAGGCTGTGAATGTACATGACTGATGGAAAATCAGGATGAATGGAGCTTTGCGTACCGCCTCATCCGAACCTCGAAGAGGTGGCCTCGGAGCCTTATTGATGCAAGACGTTTTGTTCCTCCATTGTCTTCTGTGAGAGCAGCAAAGTCTGTCACACACGAGCACGCTCATAGCGTAATATTGAACTAAGCCTAAACTAAACAGAAGCGTTTAAGCTCTGCTAGAACTGAAGTTTTTTCCAAGTTGAGATTCAAAGCAAAGAAGGGAGATAATGGTAAAAGCACAATGCTTGTGGGATGTGGTTATAAGATTAGCTCATAGGTGGCACAAACGTGCTAGTAGCTAACTTGAAGCCACTTTATTGGGCATTATGGCCACGATGGTAGTGGGCTTTACCCCTTAACTACCATCAAAAATAGTGACTCTGATTGCTAGCAGGCATGGACAGCCGCTTCGTGTTGTAGAACGCCAGAGCTTACCCCTGAACAGGCTAGCTGCCTTCGCTAGATCTTATTAGTAGCAGTTTTGAGATTTGTAGACCTCATTAGCATGGCATAGCTAGCAAACAAGCTTAGGTTTCCAAAAGGAATTAAGTAATGGTAAATGCGTAATGCTTGTGGGATGTGACTAAAGGAGAATATTATCAGTTACAACATAGGATTTGAAAGTAAAAGTAACTTACTGCATTAGCATTCGCCAAAAACACATATAAAACATTTATTCATTTTAAATGTTAAAAGGGAAGTTATACCAGATGAATACATTTTAACGCAATGTTGGAATGTTGGAGCCTGTTTGTAAGCTGTGCAACGCTGAAGCGAAACAAATGTTCACAGCAGCTAAAATTTATACTCACCTGAAAATACTTGGTACAAGTAAACATGTGCTGTTTATAGTTATAAACTTCCCAGTGGAGTCCTGCCTGCGTCAGTTACCAGTTATTCTAAAAAGCTAGAAAGTGAAACGAACTCATTAACCAATAAGCATCAAGCGGTGACAAGGGTATGAATAGTTATTGAGTACAGATAGCACATGTGTATCAGTAGCTAACCTGAAGCCTAAATGATTAAGCTCAGGTTTCGGCCCATGTAAGGTAATCCAAGAGAGCCTTGGATCCTGGATTCCACACTGTGTATTCCGGATTCCATGTCCATAGATACCGGATTCGACGGTCCAAAAATTGCTGGATTTCGAATTCCATAACCGTGGATTCCGGATTCCATGTCCGTGGATTTCGAATTCCATGTCCGTGGATTCCGGATTCCAAGGTCCAAAAGTCATACATCTGGATTCCGAATTCCACAGACTAAAATTTCCTGGATTCTGGATTCCGGATTAGCTTACATGGGGCGACAGGTTCCCACAGAAGATAATAGATAAGAGTAAAAGACATAAATTTTAAATGTTATGCCCGCAGCCATCCTGGCCTTATTGCTAAATTCATGTTACGAGCTACTAGCACGCATGTGCTATCTTTACTTGTTGCTTTTAAGTCGTAGGTTTTTATTGGTTTCTCACTGTCAGAATAATTGCCGTTTGACATTGGTGAATTAGTCATTCTTTTGTTGTATTTTACAGGGAGCACAATAAAGAACTCGTTCGTTATCATTCACTACAGTCGTTTCAAGCAAACCATCGGAGTTTTCACCCTTCAGGCGCCATCGCAGAATCTTAAGGTGAAAATTTAGCATACTTCTACGTACAGCAAATAAAGTTTAATTTTCTAGTCCGCTGAACATTATTTCTTGTCAAAAATCCCTTGAACGATTACGTGCACAAACCAAGGCGACGCGTTATACTTCGCCGGGTATTTTTGGCTTTTATTTAGTTTGGGTTTTTCGAAATTCCCAGTTATAAATAAAGTCATAAATAAAGTCCAGTTCTTTTACGACTGTCTTTCTCTAGAGTTCAATGATTGATTCGAGCACGAATATTTTAATATTTTCAGGCATAGGCACGTGTATAATAGTTCAAACTTAATGCTAACTTTTTTAAAAGGTACTGGAAACAAAAATAAATAAAACTAGTGTCTAGAAGAAAACGCTGTAAAAAGAACATTTTAACAAAGCCCAGCCGCACATACGGTCAGCTATAGATAAACATTTGGTAGCTTAGTGGCCTCGCGGTAGCGTAACGTGAAACTCTTGGGGTCTGAGTTCGAACCCAGGCCAAGCTTTGTTCTTGATCAAAACGGTATATATACCTCTTGCTGTTCTCCCCCTCCCCCTCTCCAAATGTTTTCAGTAGCATTTTGAGATAAAGTAGAAAAATCAATATCTGGAAACTAAAAACCGAGAGATAGAACTTGATACGAATTAAATGATGCTACAAAACTTTTTTCCATTTATAGCAACTCTGTGCATGGACACCAATCAAAGAGATACGGCATTTTTTTTGTTAGATTATTATTACTCTCTTAAGATTTCAGAGGACTTGTCCCCCCCCACTGAAAAAATCCTAGCTACGGCGCGGCCATGCTGGTTCCCATTTAGCCGACACAAGTAAAAGGATCGGGGAAATGTGGAGGTTTATTGCTTCCAATTCTATCATTGACGGCCATTTTGGATTTCTCACAAAACGACATATAGAA
>JAPEIX020102381.1:0-10199 GCA_026122405.2 Zoanthus sansibaricus
GTCCAGGGGGAGTCAAAGACTCTCATCCGCTTAACACTACAGAAACCGGAGATAAGCGCCGGCTCCATGGGCCACCAGGGTCGTAAAGGCCGTGTATACCGAATGGGCTATTCAAACTCGTAGTCCCTGCATAAGATCGAGAGGTCTAATTGTTTTAGTATAAACTTACTAAGTCGGTCAAAAAAGTTTGTATAATTTAAATTATCAGTGAAATCCTCTGATATTATAGCAAAACGAGGCTCATTACTATTTTGTTCCGCCATCTTTTCTCTACTAGTAGGCTACCACAAATAGACCTCCATTAGAGACGCGTGTTAGACCATTGGTAGATTTATACTAAACATGTATAGTACGAGAAATCTTTTCCCTCTCTGTCACTGCATTTAATAACAGGCATGTGTTTAACAAGTCAGTCAAGGTTTTAAAATGAAACAAAAGAAACGCGTCAATATATTTCAATTCACAATTGTAATGTGGTTGTGATGGCCCGAAGTGCATTTCTACCATTTTATATTTGTTGTTCATAGCTTAATCCATGACGATTAATTACATGCCATTTGCTACACCTCAATATTTAAATACTAAACTGAAATCCTTATTGCCAATATTGGGCGCTAAATTTAAGTTTATATTCATTTCAGTTACGGATTAATGGAAGCCAGGATGTGTATGCATTGCTTAGTCACTCGAGATTCGACGACTTTATAATTAACTTTTTAAAAGTTTAATATTCAAGGTGTTATAATTGTTTCCTTTTCTTGACTTAATCATTACTTAGTTTGCCTACTGAGGTGATGTAATTGTAAGAGACTTTTTTAGGTTAACAATTCTTCTGCTGAAGAGATTGTGTCACGACTGTTAGAAACGAACTGATTATAATGGATCTTCGTGGTAATATAAGCAATTTAAGTAATGGCAAAAGATTCTGATTTCAGTTGTCACGCTGTTCTCGAACTTCCGAGTTCTGTTATACCGATGCAGCGCTCCTCTAAACTGATCTATAAAGCTATACAGCTGTATTTCAAAATTGCTTGCATAACTTCATTGATTATTTTATAATGTTCTTTCAAATAACAAATCAAAACCCTAAACAATTCAAATAACCTGCACAAACTAGTTCAAAACAAGCGCTCTACATTCTAACGGACTTATTGATGTACCAAAATAATAATTGGCTCTTCATTCTAACAGCATGATCTACTGAACTCAGCTGGTCCAGCGCCGCACAGCTGTTGTAGCACACGTCACTATGTCAAAGCCTAATTTTTTAAAGAAACTATTTATAATACAATTTTTCAAGCACCAATTAACTATTGCTCAGGCTAAATGTTCTTCTTTTTTCAGCATCTAATATACTTGAGGCTCAAAATGTTCTTATTTTGTCAACTCCCATATATTTTATTAGCTGAAACATAAACTAAAAGGTCCTTAGGGACCCTTGTATGCTACGTTTTTTCTTATGATTTAAAGCACACTATCTTCAGTATTTTTTTTGTAAAAAGATTCTATTTCTCCTTTGTTATTAATGTTTTTTTCTTAACATTTACATTTCAGCCTCAGATTTTTCTTATCTTGTTTGGGCTTAATCTTTCAAGCGATTTGAGCCTCTTATTGAAAAGCTTATTCTTGACAAAAAAGTTTACATATACTAAACCTGAATGGTCGCTTTAAAAACAGTTTGTTGGGCTTGATAATGACTACTAAAACCATTTTGACAGCTATTATTTACAATCAGTTTATAGAAATGTCTTTTAGTACCAAACGTTATCTCGTAAAACTGTGTCAGACAGACAGTTTAAGTCTTTGAACAGTTAAAGTATGGTTATAACATAAATGCTGCATTCAAATATATGAGCAGCATTAAACTGTTAACTGACGCTATTTTAAATATTAATGTAATAGAAGGTAAACAGTGGAATCACAGTTATATTCTAGCAAGCTATAGTATAGCTAGCTTTAATTTATTTATAATACTGTACCTTGAGTTGGAATGTTTCCACCTTTACTCTTTGAGCAACTTGTTTTAAGGAATCAAACTAGTAAATCGCCCTGATAACAATAAAACAGTATGTTCTTTAAAATTAAATTCTAGACTCTTATTCTCTTATTTGGATAATCAGTATAACAACTCTAAACCAACTTGTTCCTTTTACAACGTGAGCGGATTGAAGAAGCCGCTGTGAGATCCATCTGTTTTATTGCTTTCTGACCAACTAAATATATTACAAGTATTTTAGTTCTATTGTTTTTGAAGTTAATTTTAAATATTGCGGAGAATGCCATTCTAAGTTTATAGAAAAAGGTCATAAATGATATAGAGCGGAGTGTAGGTTAAATACGTAAGGCTGGCTTCTCATTCATTCGCTTGAGCTTTACAGAACGTTAAACAAGTAATGAAATTTGTAGTGAAAGTTTTTAATACAGTCGTTGTCGAAAGTATGAATATTTCAACTTTGAAATACCCAAACTATTCGATATTTATTTTTGTGGCACCACCTGTTTGCAATGATGTTGACCTGAAATACTAATAAATATTTTAAAACTATCTTTTTCCGGTTGATATGTATAAATACTATAAAATAGTCTGTGAATTGCAGCTCTTTGGAACTTCGTCATCTACCAATACAAACCTAAATAACATTTAACAATTTTTCTTTTGATTTTCAGAATGTAAAGTAAAATCTTTTCTCGAGAAAAGTTTTATTTCCGATTAATTTCATTGAAGGAACCGTCGTCACGTCAACCATGTAGGACCACTTTATATACAAACATGAACAAACCGGATAAAGCTTTTTAGCCCGAAGTAAAATTATTTTACCACGATTCATACTAAAGATAATTTCAAGCATAACTAAATATGTTAGGTAGATATCAGCTGCGTAACGTACTTATGGAATGTTACAAGGAAGTGAAATCACGTGGTAACCTATCATGCAATACATTGCTCTGGTACAATGTTCTGAACTCCAGATAGATCTTACCTTAAAAAGATAAACTCTAGGTTGATAGCAGTGAGATAACATTTAACGCATATTGGCCAATGTACAACATTTCGTGAAGTTTTTTAAAAGTTATAGTGTCATGTGAATATATAAAGCATTTCGAGATCAACTTTTTCACAAAAATGAAAATTTATTTAAAACTTGACTGTGGCAAGCTCACCAATAATTACATACAAGTAATTTAAAATGTAGAATGAAAGAAGAGAAAACAATTTTTAAGCCCTTGGCGGGAATCGAAACCCACATCTTAGGTTTATTAGTCCGACGTGTTGACCACTGCACTACAAGGACTAACCACGGTGGAAACGCAGCCAGTTATATTATAAATGTAATGTATGAGGTAACTGCAGGGAACCTAGGGCATTATTTTCTTTATGGATAGCTTAAAAAGAGTTTAATCAAACTTTACACCTTATTTGAATGTTATATTAAATTTGTGTGTATTGAAACACCAAGTGAAAACCCATGAGTCTGCGTTTAACACTCTTAACAAGCTCGTTGTGTTACCAAGGCAACAAGAGACTCGAACGTTTATTATGTTAGTCTTGTTTCGTGATAAACAGTTGCAAAGTAGTAAAAAATTTGAAAAAGTTGATATTAGAAAGAAAAATTCTCCGTGGAAGACCACCTCGACAAAAGAATACACTTGAAACTCTTAACGGTAACTACGTCATTAAAGTTCAATGTTGTTGCACAGCTGTGTCGGCGCAACTTGTACACTTTGTTAAGTAAGCCAACATTACATTTGTGTGTACGTACCTAATATGTGTTGATCAAAATTAGCTTTAAAACTTTTCGATAGTGTTCTTGAGAACAATTATTTGCAATCATCTCTTGAAGAATTCGTATCTACTATTGTTGACTTTGTTATGACAATATAAAGGAAAATACATTTCCTGTTTCAAAATCTTTCAAAGCTTTAAAATGACATACAATTTTTTAATGACAACAAATAGCTAAACAAAAAAATTGGCAAATATTCTACTTATCAATCTCAAGAATTACTGATTAAGTTATGTTTCAAAGATCTAAAATTCTCATTTTCTAAATTGCACCGTAGGAAGCAACTCGCACCAATTTTGCATTAAAAAGGCTATATTCTATATTTATCATTTCTATTGTCTTACTTAAAACCGTCAAAAATAAATTAGACGCGGTTTCTTTGAAATACGAGGGAAGAAAGCAGCAATATCTTTAGCATATTTACTGTTATTGCTTAGATATTTTAAGCTAAACTAGAAGAAATTTTTGTTATTTGAAAATATTAACAAGAAAAGATTCGCCAATTTTTTTTTTCAATTTCTTGTGGCGTATTTGTTTTTTTTTTCACATCTTGTTGCGTATCTGTTGTGACGTCACATGCTTTAAAGCGCTTGTTTCCGGCCATCAGTTTTCGTCAATGGTGCAGTACAGTTAGAGTGAAATCGTACAAAACAAATGTAAAACAGTAAAAAGCACAAACCACCCTAACTCAACTAACAGTTTGGCCAGAACCTACACGCATGCGCCCCTTGTAGCTCTTTACTTGTGACTGAAAAGCTATACCGTGTTGATGAGTCCTAACAAGGACGAAACAGCTGTACACGGTTGCTCCAGTTGCTTGCTTTGCAGTTACTCGGGTGAAGCCGGTTGTGCGCATGCGTGTAAGGTCTGGCCAAACCTTTGAGTTGAGTTAGTCCTTAGAGTGGTTTGTGCTCTCTACGGTCGTACAAAGCAAACACTTTTGAGGCCGAAAACTGCATGAAAGCTAAAACTTTTCAAAATTCGGACCTTTGCCTGGTTAATTACTTTGTTAGAGATATAAAGAATTTGGATGGTTCGCGCGAAAAATAAAGAAGGATGTCATGTCATCCCTAAAATTAAAATTAGACTCATGAAACAAACAGATAAATTGGACACAACCAAGAACGGATTAAAACTTGATATCAAAGAGCAAAAGTCGGAAGGTTGAAAAAAAAAGGTTAAAAGCAATAAAGTCAATTCGAAAAAGACTACAAATTCTTTAGGGTTCAGAATGCTGGTGTTTCTCAGGTTGTACCACGAGTAATTGTATTGATATGAAAAAATGACAAAATTACCTTACAAGGGAAAAATAGTTTTACTCAAATAAAGATGTACAACGAGCTTCCTTTTTAAAATACCATTAGGTCATATTTTATCTTATTTGCATGTGAAAACGTTCTTTCTAAAATAGAAGCCTCGGCGTACGAGTCTTCAACTTTTCAGAACGCTTCGCTGCCGATCTGTAACAGATTTGAATTAAGCAATGAAACCACAGCTTGTGCAGTCGTATTTAGGTTTTTGTTTTCTCTTAAGGGCAGAAATTGTTTCTAATGTCGCTGAAAATAATTCTTGGTTGAAACTCAGCTACTTCAAAAAATTTATCGGTATATACATTTCTGAAACTGACTCTAGATAAACGTGCCCTGAAATACCGTCAAAATGGAAGGTCGATAAAACTCTTAGCCTTGTCGGGTCACCAACTATATTCAACAAACGCTGTTTTTACACAGAAAATCTCAAACTGAATCTGCGGGTACATACATTTAGTCTAAATCATTTACTTCAACTAAACATAGTTGTGAAACCGACTGAAGTTGTGACATGAATTTTATTTCGTGCTTTGAAATGCTGTAAATACAAAACTACAGTGATGTATTTATTGTATAAAATTATTCCATTCTTTAAACGGCGAAATTGCCAAAAATCTAAACACTCTTCACATGGTCAACGGGTACATATGCATGTAATGACTAATGTGTTTGTGGCATGCAGTACAATATTAAATATGTACGATGTAAAGGACATGAATTAAATCTGAACGGAAATGTCAAAAGCTATATAATTAAAAATATTACAAGAATATTTTCAGCCTGATATCAGCACAAAATTAGGAATATTCATGCATCCTGGACCGGAAAACAATATTCTCATAGAAACGAAAGTAATGCAAAGACTTTTCAATAAGAAGAAACCAGCGTGTCAACAAAAACAACATGAACGGTTGTAAACGTCTTACTATAGATTCTTTATGAAATACTTAGCGTGACTTTACCTGTGAGGGCGCTATTAAACGTCATTCTTTCAAGAAGGATAGCTTTTAGTTCTTAACTCAATTGCTTAGGTGCAAACTTAACATATGTCATGGTTTTAAAACATGACTTCTCGACCTTCTACAGCTTTACATTAAAAACAATGTTACAAGTACTTACAAACTATGAACAAATATTAAAATGGTAAATAAGTTTGCCTTTGGAACCAGATTCTTAAGTAAAAGTGTCGTTGAGCGTGTTTCATCGGTACGTGGTAGGCCGTAAGTGTATGTTGTTAGTCCATCATCATTCAAGGGGTTATTATAGCCGATGAAAAAAATACTTATGGTGGTTGAGTCGTGCTGTTTGAGAATTGAAAAAGGGCCAAAATTGATGTTACATTGAAAAACAGCAAAATGGAAATAAATCAGTTATGTACATAAACGTAAAACACACCCAAAATGCCAAAAATTAAAGAACACACAAAGAATTTACCTGAGGCTAGAAAAAAGAGAATGTTTTAGTTTTTTGTACTTGCAAAGCAAAAAAATCAATAAAACAATATTTAAATGAGCTACTTTCTGTCAATGCAGCAATCCCTATGGCTATAATGGAGTTAGTATATTTCCAGGTATAATACGTGTAAATTGAATAGCAAAAGTCGATTATCATCACCCACAAATACTTTCCGTACGCCAAAGAAGAATTCGAATGTTTTGTTTCACAAATGTAAATCATATTTTTTTCTTTCTGACCAGGGTAGCGGCTAAATTTTAAAGCATAAATTTTATTCCTGTTGTTTTGCTTAGAAAGATTAGAAACATAAATATACACTTATCATTTAGTAAACAGTATTACCAAGAGGGGAAACGGCGTTAATAATTTTATCCTCGCCTCTAAAATCACACGTTTTTATAAAAAAACACGATGTATTACGTAGGCTACACTCGAATGCCGCTAGCACATATATATAAAAATAATGGCGAATAATTGATTTTTTAGAAAATGAAATATATTTCCATAAGGCTAAAATAAAATTCTAAATCATTAAATTTAAGGAGACACTAAAGATTATAAATGAGCTTTTATTTTCAGAAAAGATTTCAGTTTAAAAAGGCATAAATGAATTATAACAGAAAATGAGAACTCTCATTTTCACTTAGGGTCGTGTGATCTAAATATTCGCTAAAGAACAAAACCCTGAATATCTGACCAGTAAAAAAAGAAGAAAGTAAAATTAGTTTTAATACACATTTTTTTCCCGAAACTCACGATTCTTTTAAAATTTTGATATTTTGAGCTTTATTTATTTCTAAATTAATAGTTTCAAAATAGGAGCTCATTTTGTCTAAGCAGTTAAACCAGAGTAGTCAAGTGATCGAGCCTCGGTATTATTCTTAAAAAATTCTTAAAATTTTCGAAATCGGAGCCTCATGATTCTCATAGACAGAATTCTTATAGATAATGTGTGTAAGAGTCGAAACACTGATATCTCTTACTCGACCATTCTAGTTAAATTTGAGCACTACAGAGTGTAAAAGACGAAATAGTTCAAACAACATTTGAGTCTAAAAAGCATAAATACTGTTTCTTCAAGGTAAGTTCTCTAAACCTTTGATCTGAATAAGTCTTTGTTATTTTTATTGCTTTTTTATGACAGTTGAACGGTGATAATAAGTAGTAACCAGCAGAAGATAATTGATACCAATCCATTTTACATACAGTTAAAATAATATTATATCAAGAGAGTGATCTTTACAAAATATACAACGATAAACAACCTGGTTTCTGCATGCCTCAATCTGGATGCATAAACTTCAAATTTTTTTTGTTCGGCGTTTTCACGAGAAAAAGATAATTTTTTATAACTTAAAAATACAGTGTTTACTGTTAAGGTGTTTAAAACTGCATGTTTTGAAGTAACACGGTCTTAAAACTAAACGTAAATTATTTAAAATGTAATCTTCTTAAACTTGATTTCTTTCATACACATAAACTTTACCTTGTGTTGCACCTCGCAAATATTTTTTCTGGAAACCGAAGTTGTCTTTAGTTATGCAAGCTTATTGTCCAGCAAGTTTGCAGAATTTATCGCCTCTGGAATTCCACAATTCTAAGTTACACGTATTTAATCTGGCAATGTGTTATGGGATTTTCAGGGCACGTGGTTATTGAGTGAATGTGACTTTGCTAGAATTTGAGGTTTTCTGTGATAAATTAATTAAAGACCCAAGATTGTCAGGAAGATAATTAAGTGCGGCTGAAAGAGAAAGTTGGCACTCAAAGGTGGTGATTGATAGTTCAGTAAACAACCAATTCAACTTAAAAAATCTGGAAGAAATTTACCAAATAACATCTGAAGACGCTTTAATTCTAAACTTTCTTTCAAGCGATACTTGAAGTTACTAAATATTCTGCCTCCCACACTTTAGAATTGCGGGTGATTAAGGACTGATCAACGAGGTGCGATTTAGTTTCAAGATCACGGTTCTTAGCGAGATTGATGATTGACGAATACCAGTCAAGCGTGAAAAACACACTTTAAAAAAGTCTTAAGAAAGTTTTTAAAAACACATCTCAAAAAGTACAGCGTTAAACAATAATCCTTTATGCGATAATGTTTCATCTTGTGAAAAATTAGTTTTATCATAAGTTTCATTGTTTTGGTAGCTTTGCCGTTTTGTAAATCCAAAATCTTTTCAATCAAACGACTATTTTAAGTTGAACTTTTCAAATCTTAAGAGATGCAGGGTGAAGCTATTTATTGTTGAGAAGTAAAAAGTCGGCTGAGCGAGAAAAAAAGACAATAATGTGTTAAAAAACAAAACTTTTTTAAGGATACACTGATACACCTAAACTTAATATAAGAAGGAATGACCAACTGTATATACATAAGAGCTAACTTAAAAAAAACAGCTGTATTTTCTTTCCAGTTATATAACGAGTTAACAAAATAATATTTTATTAAAAAGGATTGGTCTGACTGCATAGGTAAAATTCATGTTCATAGATAGCATACCGTGCTAATAGTATGTACATGCAACCAATAGAATATGAGTTCAGAAACCACGTTTGCGGGGGTAATACCCTTGGCCTTGTTATTTTCAATCTCATTATCATTGTCATTATCATTGCTGTTTCATAGTCAATATCATAATTGTCACGATCATAGTCATTTTTATTGTTCTTGTAATTTTTAGTGTCATTATCAATGTTCTGCTCATTGTCATTGTCAAGGTTATGTCATTATCATTGTCCTTGTTATTTTCACTGTCATTGTCAAGGTTATGTCATTATCATTGTCCTTGTTATTTTCATTGTCATTGTCAAGGTTATGTCATTATCATTGTCCTTGTTATTTTCATTGTCATGGTCATTGCCATTGTCACTGTTATTGTTATTATCTTTTCAAACAAAGCCTACAAATCTTGAACTATTTTTTGTTCTTTTCTACCATTCTTTTTCAGAGGAACTTTTATCATTAATCCCTGGTGTTTGGAATCTATACTTTTTTACTGGATCAAACAGTAGTAAGCGATGGCTAGGTCGTCCACCAACAAATAATGTTCTTCAAAACTTAGTTGACTCTGAATCAGGGTTCAACTTTTATTTCACATATCGATTTTAGTGAGTACTTTGGAGAAGAGTGGTTTATTTACACGGCAAATCCGTGCAGCGTTCCGATGGGTATTGTAACCAGTCACGGTAATTCGTAAATCTTCTTTTGACTTTTTGATTTGTTTAACTTCAAACAAGTAGTAATGTACCTTGACAAGGACCAGTGTGTCACTTATTGTAATTTTTAAGTTTCCTTCGATTCATCGCTTGAGGCAAACTAGCCTGTTCCACGAATTAAAATGAAAGTGTAACAAATAAGATTAACACAAGAAATTTTGATATGGCTGATAAAAATAATATGGATAATCTACCAATTACTAGACTGAAAGTTCAATAACAATGCTTTAGCTGAATCCAAAATTAAAGTCCTTGTAAGTTTTTTTTTAAAATTCTTATCAATGAGTTATTATGTTCAATAAGCGAGTAATTTTAAAGATCAGCTCACGTCCTGAGTCAAACAGAGTGACACCTACTTCTTTACCCTGAATTCATAACCACAGTGGTACTGCCATTTTGACTGGAAGGCCTTTAACGGCTTTGATCCGCT
>JAPEIX020102409.1:0-10198 GCA_026122405.2 Zoanthus sansibaricus
GGCGAAAATATAATACGTTTGAAATCAAGATAGCTTTTAGTCGTTTTATATTGATCCTTACGCGAAAACTCAAAAAACCACACGCTTTTTTTTAAGAACCAGTAAGTTTTGCCGAGGCTCATTGCTCTTAACGTTTTGGCTGCCTCAGCCTCAATTTGTATTTAATTTGTTCTTATTTCTGTGAGCGGTTTTAAATGAGAAATTAAAACAAAAAGAGGAGGTATTGAAAAACAATGCTGCATTATAGTCTGTTTCATTAGTAAATATAGAACAATATAGACACTAATATTGAAATATAATAATAAATGAGAAACGGTGCTTCATTCTGTGTTAAATCACAGGATTCAGTAAAGTTTCAACTAAAAACATTTTCCTTTTCTTTCAACCTCAGCCTGAGCTTGTTCTTAAATTGTTCTTAATTTTCAGCCAATCTGAGCCTCGTTCTTATAAAGTTGTTTTTACAAAAAAGCGTGAAGTACAAAAAGTTTCAGTGCTTATTGCAACGATTTTAAAATCACTGATCAGATGTAATAACAGCTTCAGAGGCTGTGGATGCATTGGTTACGAGTGTAATTTAAAAGCAATAATATCAAATATAATCATCTAAAATTAAACTGATGCTTGTGTTTTCGCTTTGTCCCGAACTTGGCTTGTTGCTAACTGCTGAGATTTTATTCATTACAGCAGCCACTTTCATTTTCAAATCTTCTAGAAGCTGGCATCGTACCGTTATGCTGCAGCAGAAGCGCAGTTAGAATGTTTGAATTATAAAAATTGTTGTTCAAAATCAGATGAGCACTAATCAGGGGTAGCGAATGGTGAATGCGAGACGGCGAGACTTGGGTTTTGCTTTGCGAACCCGAGACATTTTGACCTTTTACGTTGCGAGTTCGAGATTTTAGTAATTGAAATGTGAGTGTGAATCAGGATCAGATGTTTAGACCCCCAAAATTTTTGTAAGCTTTTGTAGGAAGTCGGAGTCATACAACCGTGTATAAAAGAGCCTTCAGTTGTATAATAAAAGCTATTAAAGCTGTTGAATGAATCTGTGCTAGGTGTCAAATCTGTCACCAGTCGAGAGCTAAGGAGCTAGAATATTTAACGCCATTATTTTCTTGGCCATGACCTGAAAGTTGCAATATTTAAATTCTATATGATCACGACATGAGACTTCCAAGCAAAAATCGCGACTGAGACCGCGAGATGTGCGTAATTTACTGAAAATACGAGACTGCGAGAATCAAAAAATTCTACTAAAATTTAGCGAGACTCAAACTTTTTAAAGGACCATTCATCACCCGGCTGTACCCCAGGGTTAATTCTTAACCCATGGTCTTGTTTCCAACCATAGAGAGACATATTTGACTTGTAGATTTTGGATTATCAAGTTTTTCCTAGGGAAATAGCAGCAGTATTTTATAAGAACCACAAAGTTTTCCTTAGTCTTAGACAAACAATTGCTGTCGTAATATTCGCATGACCCAGGGTTAAATTTAACGCACTTTGAATAACCCAGCCCTGTTATGATAGGCGGTGAAGTGACCCGAAGTGTTTCCCAATCAGTTCCATAACAAGTAGCTAGCATAAAGCGTAAAATTACAACAATAGATTATTGCTCAATAGCCGTACCGTATCATAGGACCTAAATTGAAACCACCTATCATTCGTCACTGGCAGCTGTCCAGACACTGTGTATCTAAGAAGCTAAGATACGAGTTACGATATTTTTAAAATATAGAGAAATAAAAATAACGAGTCCTGCAAATAGTTCTCGTAAAATTCTCCTGTATTTTAAACTCTAATTGCAAGCAATGTTGCATTATTCACTATTTGCCGATTCTATGATTTCCTGCCATAATGTAACAAAATAAAATTCTCGGCCATTCCTCAGCCCCGGGTGTGTTCTTAGCATGTTAATTATATGGAGCCGAAACCAATTGTAGAATTGCACACAATTTAGGCATCCTGCTGATGAACAGTAACTGTTTTGCTATTGTTTTCAGCGGCATTATAGCTATGTCTATTCAGATATCTAATTTTATGATTACAGTACCCATGAAAAGCGCCATCTTTCGCAAGTCAATAAGTTCGATTTTGAAAAAATCGCGAATTTTAATACAATCTAATATCAATAAGTAAGAGTGAAATTTTAGTTTTATCATATTTCTGTTATTTTAACATGTCTTTGCATGATGTTTAGAAAATTTTGTTTGATTTTGTCCATCATTTATTGCCACTGCATTGCGATTGCTCTCGCTGTCAGAACTGTTCTTTAAAATCTCATTTGTGCAGTAGTCAAATTTTACGATGAACGGATCACGTTATGTTGTTACAATTCGGATGTCAACGCTACATATTAAAGATTAAGAAAAAATCGCGAAATTTAGTACACTCCAACTCTAACTTCCTATTAAAATTACAAAATTTAATGCTCATGAAATATGACGGTTTACTTTTTGTGAAATCAAATACTCGCGAAATTTAGTGAGAATAAGGTATGTAGAAAATAATAGGCAAACGTCTGTAACTTGCTGGGAGATTTAAAGTATCTCAAGTCCCTGACCTGCTAAATTATTTAGAATTCAAGAGGCATTTTCGCATTTTGCACAATTCAGGATACCATGTATAAGAACTTGTTAGGTTAGGTACTTTCATGGCCTTTTTTATTTAATGAATAAAAACTTGATTAACCGTAGCAGGAAAAACTGAACTTTCTTGGCTAGGCTGCGGTCAATGTCATTATTCACTCTTTGTCACGTTAAGCTGCCATTAACATTTTATATCTTGCACAACAGCTTGCCAAGGCACGACCATACTAAGAGAATCCAGCGGAGTTATATCGAATCCAAATTATCCATACTACTACCGTCCCAATACCAACTGTGTATGGAAAATTATGCCTCCACCCAGCACTAAATTTATCATTTTCAACTTCCAAGACTTTCATCTTGAGGGCGGGTCCTCGTGTAGTTTTGATTACCTTGAAATTCGCAAAGGCAACTCCCCGAGAAGTCCCTTACTCAAAAGACTTTGCGGTAACAAGATTGATTCAAGATTAATAATCAAGGGACGGTCGGTATTTGTTCGTTTTCGTACAGACGGCACCATAAGCTACAAAGGTTTCCGTGTTGTGTTTGAAGCAGGAAGGAAAATACAAGGTACGAACAATTTTATTACAAACATTTGTCAGAAACCATAAATCTGCTCCGTCCCTATGCGTCCATATATAGATCAGTCTCTATCGTCATCAAGTTGACTTTTTCACTGTATAAATTATTCTTTGGTTTGCATTCAAATTCTCCCGTCTACTTGCCTCATTCGCAAGTTTTAGAATAAAATAAAATAAAATATATGTTTTCAAAGTTAAGCAAGTAACACATTTGAATGCAGGCAAAAGAATATGTTAATCCGTGGTATAAAGGTCTGTTAGGCAGTTACTACAACAACAACAATATTGATTTATTGGCACTTTGAAAACGTTACGTTTACATGTTTATCCAATAAATGTAATCTTTGCGAGAGGTAGCTAATCCTTAACTATCAAAACAACCTATTCTGCACCTAGTACAATCTTTTTCTTACATATTTTAGATAAGAAACTCTTCATTATACCTTCAATGAACTTAACAGTGAGATTAAAAATCGAATTATTATTCAACGTAAGTACATAATATAATAAAGATTTATAATCAAAAGTTCTAAAGTTCGCATTAACGTTCAGTTACTAGAAAGGAACTGTCACAAGTTGTAAAATTAGGGCTAGACATTGCGAACGCAACAAAATATTAGTTTATGCATAACAAAGTGCACTGAAAAGTGACTGAGTTCTAGCTTCATTCAGCTGTATCAATGACTGTCCAATCGTAAATAATTTAAAAAACACCAGGCGACTTGGAACTTTACAATACATCTGAAGTAAGTCTAACATAAGAGTCCACTCAAAATCTATGAAACTTGATATTGATACAAAGTTCAAGTAACGAAATTAAATTGCAAAACTATATAAACTTTTAAGAAAGTCAAATAAACTGTTAATTTATTGTCAGTGTTAGAGCAAATCTAGTATTACCGAACATTGGAAAGCACTTACCTATGCATTGCATTATTAAATAATTTACTAAACGGTATCAAAATGATTTAAGTTTTAGGGCGCAAATGTAACTTTATTGTTGATAAATTAAAGCTATTTTTATAGACTTGTGCGAACAAAATTGGAAACATTTCCAAAACTCGTTCTACAAAGTTTGTAGTTACTCAACACCGTGGATTGGTGCTCTAAAAGCGTGTCAGAACATGGGCGCTGACTTGGTAAAGATTGAAACGGAGGAAGAAAACACATTCCTTTTCAACGATCAAACACAGCATCCTCAAGTTTGGATTGGATTGACACGAGGACCTGACAACCGCTTCTATTGGTCGGATGGTAGCAGGCCTGGTTACACCAAGTGGGCTTATCGTCAGCCTGATAACTGGAGACAAGCAGAGCATTGTGGTAGTGTAACAGAGAAGCGCAGTTACTGGAATGATAGGCCGTGTAACGAAAACAAACTCAGATTTGCTTGCGAGAAATGTAAGTGAAATTTTTGTGTAAAACAACTTTTGAAGTGCAAGCATATAATTTACAATTTCCCTTAATTCATGGTTTTCACACAAAAAACAATAGACATATCGGCCATGTTAGTGTCCAAAATAAAAGAAATAATCAAAATTCTTTTGTTAAGAGTACACCAACATGGCCGCCATGACGTCAAGTGAAAGCTACCTATACTAAGAATCGGTAAATATTAAAAAATAACAAAGGCATAACTTATAAATGTTAACTAAGTTTTGAAAGAACAACCCCCTCGTACTCAACACCATGGTTTGGCCAGAACCTACACGTACGCATGTCATGTTTGGTGTACCCCAGCTGGTCCTTCTAGTGCATACAGAGGAAGCAAAACAGAAACTCATTGTTATCGTTAGTTGTTTGAAAGTAACGTCATCTTCGTTGTTTCTTTTGTCCCGTTGCTATCACAAAGGTTGCTATTTTGACCACATTCTCTATATCTTCACTGCTATTTGTTCTGTTGTTAAGTTTTAATAAAAGTCAATTTTGTTGTTCTTGTTGTCATTCCCTTGTCATTTAAATATTATTGTCGCATTTGTTCATGCCATATTTATATGTAGGCACCTACATTTGTGATTTTGTTTTCAATTAGACCATTTTTATTATGTTTACTATCGGCCTCTGGCCGCATATGAGCTCAAACTAAGAGTTCTATTTCCATTTCATCCATTTCACCTGTAAAACCGAGAAGGGACTGCCGTTAAAATGGGCCAACGGTTTCTGAACAGAAAAACGCTTTTAATGATTTAGGGTTATGGTTTTACCTCATGCATGAAAAAGGACGACATGCAATTTCCATTGCTGTCGTTAGTAAGTGTAAGGTGATGTTTCTAGATGCGTTTACCAAGGTATAATAAGTTGTTAGTAAGTGTAAGGAGATGGTTCTAGATACGTTTACCAAGGTATAATCTGTCATTAGTAAGTGTAAGGTGGTGGTTCTAGATACGTTTACCAAGGTATAATATGTCGTTAGTAAGTGTAAGGTGGTGGTTCTAGATGCGTTTACCAAGGTATAAAGTCAACTAAATTTTTCTTTGCGTTTCTCTCTTGATTTCTAAAGAATCCAAACAATCGCTTTTTGAACGTAACTTAGTCAGTAACGTATTCAAAGTGTCGCAAAAAGAGCTGAATCATGCATGTTGTTATAGACATAGTTAAAATATTTTTTTATCATAGCAAAGTGCGAGAAGACACCATTGGTGAATTCAAGCTCTATCATAACTGCATCTTCGGTAAGAGGCGCGAATCTTTCTGCAGCACATAACTGGAGCTGGTGTCCTCAGAGTAATTCTACCAGCGAGTGGCTACAAGTCGACTTAGGAAAACTTCACGTTATCTGTGGATTGTCTGCAGTGAATCTTTTCACCGTTGGTAATAGTTCATCAGTCACGTGGTATCAAACATTCACGTCACTGACTCAGTTTGTGGAAGATCCTCAAACACGATACAGTTCCAAGGTGAGTGAAATAGATAAAAAGTGCATTGTTTGCCATATTTGGAGTGATTTTACAATAAACTTGTTTCATATGAACATTTTACAAGTCCCCAAGGCAATGTAGAAACGCAGTTATACAAATAGTTGATTGAAACTAAGCAAGAGATTCATTCAGATTTTTCGCTCTTACTTTGAGGAGAATACTTTCTAACATTTTTCTCTTGTCTATTAAATCTGATATGCCTGCGCTTGCAGAGTTGAAGGGAAAATAAAAAGAATGACCGCGCTGATGGCCCCTCTCATAGTTAATAAAAACGAACATAAATCTTCCACAAATATACTTAAATGTATGACCGCAGGAAAAGAACAAGATTCAGGCAGAGGATGCGGAGACGTAATGTCAATGGAATAGAGACCCACGACAATATTTAGGAAGACCAAGAGCAGAGATAGTATTGTTGAGCAACTAAAAATAGCTAATGAGGGTCAAAAGCAAAACGATTGAAGGAATTGTGTTTAAAAAAATTAATAAAAAAATTTAAGATCTACAACAGAAACATTTAACGAAACAATAAAGTTTGTTTGAAACTAGAAAGACAACACAAACAAATAACCTACTCAGAGCTGCAAATGTTTGGTAAGAATGAAGAGCAGATACATTCACTTATCAACACGTTTCGCGCCTTCAATTCAGACAAGGAAATGAAATTTGGTCGTAATGTTCTTGTCTTGAAGAAAGGAAAAAGTTGCCAAGTGTGAGTAGATAGAACTTCTAGATGATGAAATAATAAAGGTGTTGGAACAGGAAGAATAGTATACCGTATTTCCTCTAATACACGCCAGAAGTGTTTATTAACTTTTGAACAAACTTGGTACGACGTGTATAGGAGGGAGGCGTGTAAAACAGGGAGGCGTCTATTTTGGAATCACACTCTTAAGTTCACATGCAAGGCTTGACATGTAAAAACAGGGCAAATTTAAAACGACTCTTGCTTGTATCAAGAATTAAATTACTACAATACAGTGAGAACATTTATTTAATACAATTACAACAAAAGAGTGACGACATCAGAAAGACACCATATTTTAACACAACAGTTAATTGTGAATCCATCAAATGAATATTTGTAACACATAAGATCGTTTAACGTTTTATATTGTCTTATTCTCCTGCAATTATTCTAATAAAACGCCGCTTTTGGAGGGGCGCGTTTACCAGAGGGAGGCGTGTATTAGAGGAAGGCGTTTATTGTCATTTCAATGTAAATTAAAATGCGGGGTGTAATTGAGGCTAGGGGTGTAATTGAGGCTAGGCGTGTATTAGAGGAAATACGGTACACGTATCTGGGGAAAGTTGAGCTCAGCTTGACTTTTAAATAAAAGTGTAATGGTAGAAATAAAATTTCGGAGATAAACATTTGGACAGTAGCTGTCTTAAAGTATAATGCTGCATGGAATACTGGAATAGAAAGAAGGTGAGCTGAAAAACCTTAACAAAATAACATGAAAGACAATGGAGTTTTCATAAGAGTATGATATGGAGTATTTTTGAGTATTTTTTCATAAAATACTATTTGAAACACTGTTTTCGCAGCGACTCGTGTTAAATATTATAGGAAATGATATTATGGCTCAATAAGCTGCAGTTGTTGAGAGACTTTCACGTAATTGTGAGCTTTCAGTTATTAGATAAATGGTCTATGTCTTAGCTAGATGTGTTTTTATCCAGTTGTAACTGCACTTGTAAAATGTGGTGAGCACACGAGTAGCCAGAGAGGAAAGAGGCTTCATTATGCCCCTCTTGTGCTCTCTACAAGTTTCTAGCGATAGAACCCATCTTACATATGGGATATTAAACATGTCATTTTTCTGTCAACAAAATGAGTGCATTAATTAGATATAATTATGTCTTACCAATACAGTACTCTTATTCACTCTAAATAGACCGATTTAGCTTGTACATTTTGTTTTCCCAACACAGATCATGTGATGATGCTCAGGAGATTTTCAAGTTCCTTTGTCTTGTTCATTAAAAATACTACATGCAGATATAGTCATGCTTGCATGTACTCTTTTTAAAGAACAAGACAAAGGATCAAATCGGTCTATTATATCGAGTTTTTAACGATAAATTTTTATACAAATACAGACTCGTCGCACTGATATAAACCCAAATACACCAGTGATACACGAGTACACGCGATTGGCTAGGTACATTAGGTTTGTCCCAATCCGGTCAGTTAACTGGCCTTGCATGAAGATACAAATTTATGGAGATAGCCATGGTAAGTTTTGTTTTTGCTTTCCACTAGCTATAGTAGGACCCAAAGGATACATAACGCTTTGCTATACAAATGGTTTATGGATGAATATACAAACAGCGACAGCGAATTACCAACTTGCAGACTTCATCGTAGGAATGCCAGCCTCTTTGATTCATAAATATAAATAAATATAATATATTATATATGTAATCGTGAAGAAAAAACGACTAGAAACACAATTACGTAGCAACTTTGAGTTTAATTTATCCAGTTATCAGGCAAAATAAATTAAAACTCTTTAAGTTGGAAGTGCCTGTGGGCCCACAGGTCAATGCATTTACCATGTTATTCAGGGGTGAATGCGTTTACAATAGTTAGAGTAAGTTAATTGATGGTTTGTTTACAAATACACCCACGCGTTGGCGACACAATGAACAAAGCGAAAGGTTAAGGTAAGTTAATTGATGGTTTGTTTACAAATACACCCACGCGTTGGCGACACAATGAACAAAGGAATCTGAGTTCATTGCATTGCAAGACGCAATAGATGATTTGACAAATTTGAAACCATGCAAAGTTTGAAAAAGAAACAAGAATCTGTAAATTAAATCAATACATAATTAAAACCGCCTAAGTTAGAATAAAATGGAAGTCACAAATAGCTGAACGCGAGGAAAGTTTAAAAAATAACTGGATAATTTTCAGAAGCAAGTAGCGGAGTTTTCGAAGAAATTTGTCAAAAATCGAAGCTTTCACCGTAAAAGACGTTTGACAAAAAGTTGATTTAAAGGCAGGAAAATTTTGGGACAAGCGCCACTTGAGTAAATTTTCTGTCTTTTCTGATAAATGACAACTTTCATGAAACAAGAAATGTGAGCAATAAAAACCCAAGTTTCGGTGCATGACAAATTTCGTTAGAGTAAAAGCGGAAAAAAATCTTTTTGATTCATATAATTAGAGGTTTGAAGAATCGGCCATTTGAAGCCTTGTGTTAAACCATAGAAGACATTTGGGTTCGACTCAAGCCAAGGGCTTAAAAATTGTTTTCTCTTCATTCATCCTACATATATATATCGAACGCATTTAGTATACTTTCATGTCATTTCATATTCTATGCGTACCCAAATTTACGGTGTTCAACTTATCCATAAAGAAAATAATGCCTTGGGATCCCTGCAGTAACCTCATACATTACATTAACTGCTTGCGTTTCCAGCGCGGTTAGTCCTTGTAGTGTAGCGGTCAACACGTCCGACTAGTAAACCGAAGACGTGGGGCTCGATTCCTGCCAAAGGCTTAAAAATTGTTTTCTCTTCATTCATTCCATAGAAAACATAAGCAATCACTGTCGAAGATTTTTACTGTGAACAAAAATTGCTTATAAAATAATAGAGTTATATCCAGTGTACGGCATATACATATCTAAACTGGTGATAAGCTAGAAATTGCAGTGAAAGGAGAGAATCTTGCTCAGTTATCGAAAAATTACAGAAATAAGGCTTTAAAAAAGATACGTAAATAGGTACGTATAGTTCTATAGTCTGAACCCAATAGGGCTGCAAATAATAAATTTTGGGGAATGGTTTGAAGGGATAAATTGCAATTCTGACTTTGTCTCATTTTTCCAACTTAGGCCTGTAGTCAGTAGCGTAGTTAATGCAACACTGTGTGTAGTTAAGCCTGTAGTCAGTAGCGTAGGTACTGCAACATTGTGTGTAGTTAGGCCTGTAGTCAGTAGCACAGGTAATGTAACACTGTGTGTAGTTAGGCCTGTAGTCAGTAGCACAGGTAATGTAACACTGTGTGTAGTTAGGCCTGTAGTCAGTAGCGTAGGTACTGCAACATTGTGTGTAGTTAGGCCTGTAGTCAGTAGCACAGGTAATGTAACAC
>JAPEIX020102432.1:0-10198 GCA_026122405.2 Zoanthus sansibaricus
GAGCGAGGTAAGTATTTTTTTTTTTCATTTTCTACTAGAGATTGTTTCTACTAAAATGATATTGAATATTTTCAAACTACGAATATTACTGATATGAAAGACTGAATGGTTTGAGAGTGTGTGTTGAATTGTTTGAGTTCCACTTAATCATTAACTCCATCTGTTAAGTTTGAATAGTCTGATAACTTTTCTCCGTAATTACGCTAATATTAATTTTTCTGCTTTCCGGAATTCAAGGCGATTTTTGCTAGTTAAAGAACAATACTTTTGCAAAACGTTTCACTTTAAATTCACTACGGTGTAAATACGATAAAATACGGCGAAAATGACAAAAATTTGGAAAATCTCGCCGTAATATGGCGTTATTACGAAACAAGACTTTAGAGCACTACTGTATTGCAAGTTTAGACCCATAATCTTTCTTTTTTTATTTTTTTTTGTTCATTTGTTTTTTTTTCTAGGTAAAAAGCAGGGGTTCCATACAAGTGGTCTATGGATCCATGGTTCATGTTTTGTCCTTGCCCAGAATGGTCAGGAGGGAAGAAAGTGCAATTACAGTAAAATAAAAAAGTAACAATAAATAAATTGTAACTAGAAAAAAAGTGTAACCACTGTACTTCGATCTAGAGAGAGTGTGTAACAATAGAAATTTTTTTCATCCAATCATATTGCTCAAGTGCTGCTCTAAGAATTATTTTGTAAATCATGATTGTCATATATATGAAAACAAGGGGGCGTGTAAGACAATGAGCTGAATAAACCTTAAGTGAGACCATGAAGAGTCTGACAGTCAGTGTTCGTACGATCAGAAGGTAACCTATCATTCCACCTTCCATTGGGATCACCTAGATATCGTCCGCACATCATCCATCTCTTCTAATACATGCTAATTCAGCCCTAAAATTATGACTTATTTATAAATTTGTGGTAAAACTTTCTCTTTGGGGCGTTCATAATTTGTTTTTTACCTATGGATAAAATTTCCGTATTGCCAGGGCGTATTAGGTCCTATAGGGTTAGGGTTAATCACAAAATACAAATTAAAAATATTAATAAGTAAGTAGAAAACGGGTGCGATTTTTATGCATAGTTTTTTAAGCATAATTGAACTAAGTATGCTCCACTAAAGACATTTTACAAATAATGCATATATAGTGTTATATGTACAGTGTAATGAGCCATTCATAACATTAATAGATTTAAGGACATTCAAGATAATTTTTTTCCACTTTCCTCACTTCAAAGTGACAACCTACCCAGGTAATCCAATTTCCCACAGATATTCCTGAATTCGATAGTAAGGCGTAGAAATCACTACACCTCCAAGGTCAAAGATAACTAGCTTCACTGTCATTATGAGTACAAATTCTTGTCAAGCTTCTTCAGATTTCTCCACTGACAGACGACTTGACAGAGACGGTCAGAGACTTGACAGACTGTTTCAGGAAGTGCGCCCTGAAGTGTCCAGCGGATTTTCCTCATTCATTCTTGCCGCCGTCTCTGATTGGACAAAATATTAATATAAAATTTAGCCAATCAAAACAGTTGTTAAATATCTATCTTTCCAAAAAAAAAAAGCATTTCCTTCTCGGTACTCTACTGATCGAGATATGTATAATTCGTGTTTCAAAGATCGCTTTAAAAATTCTTAGGCTTTAATAATGGAGGACGAGCTGCCTTCAGAATATGATGCTATCATTCTTGGTACAGGTGAGAGAATTATAATCTTCTTTTAAAATCATCGGTCGAAATCCTCAGTTGGTGGACAATACATTTTTGCTTAAAATGTAAATTCTGACTTCATTTGTCAGGCTTACCTGAGTCAGTAACTGCAGCTGCTCTGGCCAGAGTAGGTTTCAAGGTTCTTCATCTGGACAGGTACAAAATCTTTGGAAAATTTGTTGCAGCATCCTGCTCCGTACATTTATGATCACAACTCCAACCCTCGCGACCAATGACAATGAATATTTTTGTCAAAAGGGATCACGGCCGCGCATCAAATCACTGTTTGTCTTTAGCAAAGAAGTAGTACATGTAAAAGCAGAAACTTTCGATCAGCAAAACATCAAAATATGACGATTACGAATAAACCGCTGTTTCTCAAAATGCCACACTGGAAAACATTGCTGAAAGGTGATCGACAAGATGCGTCAGACTATACTTTTGTGACTGTCGTGACTGATATAAACCCCTTTTTATCCAAATGCGCAGAATTATATTAACAGTGGCGGGGTATTCTATAGTGATTCCTAAATTTCTCAAGATTCCCATCCCCTTATTGCACAATATATTTGTTCAATAGATGTTCAAAGCCCATAATTACCTGGGGAGAGAGGGTTAGGGTTTTTATTTGATTCATGAATGTCAATAGAGGGTTAGGGTTTTTATTTGATTCATGAATGTCAATTGAAAATTTTGGAATTTCTTGAAAATGAAATGACTTTGCAAACAAAAGTGTTTGGAAATTTCAATCAATAGATGTATTATTCAAACCCTGAATTCAGCCGCTCGCCATGGAATGAAAACCTAAAAGCCAAGTTATTATTATTATTTATAAATAGGTATAAATAATTTGGATAGTACTGTATTTGCATATTGATTGGTCTTCAAGTCAATATTGGCTGTTTTTATGCTAGGGACATTAAAGTCGTCTGGACGACTTTAACGTCTTAGAGCATCTTTTAGATGATCTTAACTAAAGATGATAAAGTTGTCAGACGTTAAATGCGTCTGTCTTATTTTCCGTTTTTACACTACAGGTTAAAGTCGTCTGAGCGACGACCTTAATGTCTCAGGTGACTTTAACATCCCTAGCATAAAAACAGCCAATGTGTCTTCAAAGTGCTTATAATGAAGCACGAAAAGGATGTGAGCAATATGGTTTGCTATCTTCATATCTCATGTATAGTCTTTCTGTTTGTTAAATTGGAAAATAATTGTTTTACAAGAAAAATGTTCTCATTGCCTTTATAGCCTCGTGAAAATCTCGGCAAAGTTTGTAAGAATTCTCAAGAAGGTAAAAACTCTTGACTGCATCTTGAATTTTTACTAAACGATCTGCTCTCGAATTCTTCCTAACGTTTACCTTGGTTTTCACCTGGCTTTGAAGGCGTAGAGAATATGTTTTGTATTTCTTAATAACATTAATACAAAATTGTTGTTTTAAATCCGCTTAATTTTAAAATGTCTGTCACTATCATGTTTAGTCAAAGTTGTTATCAATATTATTATAATTATAATAATAATATCTCACTTCACAATCAGCACACAGTCATATGAGTACCAAAATTTAATATTTATGTGTAATTTAGGAATGATTATTATTCTGGACAGTGGACAACATTCACTTTTGATAGCTTGTTGAGCTGGATTGAAAGCCATCAGGTTTGTTTCATTTTTTGAAAATTTGACTAAACCTGGTTTCTGCACTTTTTAAAAAGTTTATTTCATTACAACATTAGCATTAATTTTAATAATTCTTGCTGTACATTCGTGAAAGGGATGGTCTGTCAAAGTTGTGTGAGATCAGCAATGTTATATGGGAGTGAGATATGGTGTTTAAGGGAAAATTAGATGAAGATTTTGAGAAGGAACGAGATAGCAATGATGAGAGCAGTGCAAAATTGATGGTCAGGAGAAAAAGAGGACAGAGGACCTAATGGAGATGTTGGGATTAAAAGAAACAGTGGTTCAGATGGCAAAGGTGAATGGAGTGAGATGGTACAAGCATGTGTGGAGGAAGGTTGATGGGCATGTTTTCAGAAAAGCATTGGAGTTTGAAGTGAAGGGCAAGAGGGCAACCAATGAAGACGTGGAAGACCCAAGTGGAGAAGGAGAGCAATAGTGTTGATAAAAGTGGGTTAGAATTAAGTATTTTAAAATTTGCCAATGAATTGAACCAACAAGCTGTGGCAGGCTAGAATTAAGGTTATTTTAAAGTTATTTTTGTCTTTTGGCACTTATCAGTAAACGTCTGTGTACAGACCATTGGGTGACTTGTTGTTTCATTCATTCAAAATTTAGCCCTCTTTAGTGCTATATTTTATGAAATAATTCTTTAACATTAATTTGGAATTTTAAATATTTTTAACTTAAGTCATGCCAAATTTTTCAATTAAAAAATGACCTTCTTTACTTTCTTTGAAGAGAAAACATGATATTTATGGTTACAAAAACAACCCAAAACATTTTACACTACTTTAATTTGCACTTTTGAGCTCAGTTATCACAAATTTATTTTGGAAAGATTTCTGCACTATATTTTGTTTTTTTTTCCACACTCTACTGTACCTGATATTTATCTAATATATCATTTGTCAAGTATATAATTAATACCTCGCACTTAAAGAACTAGTAAATTACAATATTGTATATTGTATATTAGTTAAATATTTATAACTATAACTTTTATGTTTATTTTATAATACTGACAGTATCAAAGACACCATAGATTTGATTAGTTTCATAATTATACAGTAATGCAACAGATTTCACCATGGTGTGCCCTTTTGTTGTTTTTGATATAGACCGAGACTCCAGCACCAAGTGAGACTCAAGAAAGTTCAGACTGTGCTGATTCTAGTGATTACTTGTTACCAGTCCCAGCTCGACCAACAGTCATCCATAATGTAGTCACTGCCTTGTACTTCAGGTAATCAAAACATGTAATAAATAGGTTCATTTAACCCTTTCAGTTGCAGTCGATTATCAACACCCAACTTCTTACATTACACATAATTATATGATTATAAATAAAATACAACATCTGGTAATGAGAAAATGAGAATTGATCAAACAAAACACGGTACTGAAGATAATTAACAATTAGACGTCGAGAACAAATGGACTACTAGTCAATAGCCCATGAGGCCATAGGCCGAATGGACTATTCAAACTCGTAGTCCATGAGGCCAAGAGGTCTAATTATTGTTTCAGTATAAACCTACTAATTGGTCAAAAGATAATGTACAAATTAAATTATCTATAAAATCCTCAGATATCACAATTAGACCTCTAGTAGAGTAGCCAATCAGAATGTAGGATGTGTGTTAGACCGTTAGTAGGTTTATACTAAAAAGTAAAATTCTTTCAAAGTTGTTCAATAAAAAGGATGGGCTCAAGTTAGGAGAATTTGACAATACAACTGAAAATATATACAACAAGTAAAAACTAATGTTAAAAGTGCAATGTTTCGGTGACATCTGGGCACCATTGTCAAGTAGAACTTAATAATTTTTTATGTGATTACAAGAGTAACTCAGCATCAAGAATCAAGTATTAGCATATTAAGTTAAACAAAGACCTTAGGTCAAATTGAGTCTGCCTGTACATTTAAACATGGTCGTAATTGTTTAATGAGTACCATCTCATTAAACTTGTTCTGGCATTTTTACAGCTTGTTAAAACAACTGTGGAACTGTGCTTGCATGTCTTTTGTCATAATGTCTTTGATATGACAAAGCCTTGCTTCTATGTCCCTCCATGCATTTTATCAGATGTCCATTGGTGTATTCAACAAAACCAACATCGCACTGGTCATACTTGAAATAATATACCAAGCACAATAACTGGAAATGAAAGGTTTAATTTGTGAAATGTTATTTCCAATCAAAAATACTATAATAATTATACCAAAATCTGTAAAAATGTCTGATATGACCTAATACAAGATAATTATTAGAGGATATACAGTTTTCTGTTTCAAAAAGATAACGGCATAAAATATGTTTTAAAATTGATGATATTGATAATGAAATCAAACTTTGTGTTGCGGATGAAGCTGAAACATAACTTATGATAAATATCTACAGTAAACAAATATCACTTGCTGGCTAGTGTTTCTGTCTTAGCTTGAAGCCACTGAAATGGGCAACAAGGCCAAACTAGACCTTTTTCATGCTTAATGTGACATAGCGAAATGTTTGATTTGTTAGAAAAATGTCCTGAATTCAGTAATATCAATTTGTCATATCTAAACTAGTAAAAATGCCAATTTTAATGTATTAGTTGCTAAATTAGCAAAGAAATTACTTTTCAAAGGTAGGCAATTTTACAAAGAGATGTACAGCGTAAGGTGGGAGGTCATCTCAGTGGGTATCATGCTAAACACATAGATTTTCTTGCAAAAACTCCTCTCTAATCAAAACTTAGCATTTTTACTATTATTGATGTGACAAATTTGTTGATGGATTTCGGGTTTTTTTTTGTAAATCGGAATATTTATCAATGTCATGCCGGCATGAATAGGGTCTATAATGCATGGTACAGTAAGCATTGCTCCTGTGCAAAAATCTGCCAAAATTAAGAGTCCTGTGAGGCACAATTTTACCAGCCATAGACAGCTGCTTTGGCCTTTTTGTCTACATTTCCTTCATGTTCTGAAATACCCGTCGTTTTATTACTGACGGTCTAATCATGTCTTAGGCTTATTTGTTTGTTAAACGTAATAAATAAATACCTTTAGTTTCGTACATGTTAACTGTCTAACATTATGGCTATTTTTATCAGACTGTTGCAATTCTTTTATTTAACAACCTCTATGTTATAATCAATAATAAAAGAAATTAACAATGGCAGTTTATATTATTTTTGATAAATTCCTTTTTTGAGGGCAGAAATTATATTTTTCTTTTAGTGATGAAAAAAAGGAAGATTCTTGTCAACAACGAGAGGGGAAAAAGGCAGATTCAACTACATCAGTAGCATCAGATGTCTGCTATGTCAAGAAATTAGATACAGAAGGCCAACAAGAAAAAGCTACAGAAGTTATCGGAAGTAATGAGCCAGGTGATAAAAGCAATGAAAAGATAAAGGAGTGTCTGATTTGTGAGGGAAGCGTAACAAGTCAGGCTGAAAGTGTAGAGCCAAATTCTGAGACTAAAAATGTTGGAGCTGATCAGTGTAAATCAGAAGAAACGATTTATAACACAACCTCAGAGAAACAAGGTCAAGAAAGACCGCAAACATATGACTTAAACAAAGAGTCAGTGATAAATAAAACTGATAAACAATTGCCACCAATAACAACTGAGGCAGAAGCAACACAACAAGTCAGAACAGAGGAACTATCAACAGCAGATGTTTTGCCGGCAGCAAATGAAATAGAGGGTGACGTTAATGCAGTTGTTGACGAACCATCTTCAAACATTTTTAGGTCACATGTGCGACATGCAAGGCCTCCTATTAGCACTAACATGACATTTGATGACTTAAAACCATACTTTCGGAGATTCAACATTGATCTTGCGCCAAAGTTGTTATTTTCCCGTGGTCCTTTAGTTGAAGCATTGATCTCAGCAAACATTAGCCATTATGCAGAGTTTAAAGCAGTAAATCGCATCTTGACATATCTAAAGAAAAGAATTGAAGAGGTGCCGTGCTCTAGAGCTGATGTGTTTAGCAGTAAACTTATTTCAGTCATTGAGAAGAGAATGCTTATGAAGTTTTTAACGTTCTGTGTTGAATTTGAACAGCACCCGGAGGAATATGAAGCATTTCAGAATAAAGCTTTTCTGGAGTTTCTTAAATCCCGTAGGTTTACACCCAGTCTTCAGCATTTTGCTTTGCATGCTATTGCCATGGCAACCTCTGCAACATCGTCACTTGATGGCTTGAAAGCAACCCAAAGTTTTCTTAAGTCTCTTGGCCGCTATGGCAACACACCATTCATTTGGCCTTTGTATGGCTCAGGGGAAATGCCTCAAGCATTCTGCAGAATGTGCGCTGTTTTCGGGGGACTTTATTGTTTGAGGAAAAGTGCTTCATCGTTGATCATTCATAAAGAAACAAAACAATGTACTGGCATTGTATTAGATGGACAAAATCTCAAAGCGAAATGGATTATCATGGAGTATAGCTACGTTCCTGCAAATTGCAGGATATCAGTAACGAAAACATCAGTATCTCGGGCTGTGTTCATTACAGACAAATCACTTAAGTCAGGTGAAGAGGAATGCATTACATTGTTGACTGTTCCACAAGCAGAGAATGCTCCTCTCATAAGGGTTATAGAACTTGGTCCATCGACCATGGCATGTCCGCAAGGACTCTATGTGGTTCACTTCATCTGTGAAGGACGGCTATCAGCTCAGGAAGATTTAGAGGATGTGGCAAGGCAACTCTTTTTTATTCCTACACAACCAGGTTTGAAATTACTCTAATTGTTTTTATGGCCCCTGCCACAATTTTGCTATTTCCTTTTTATTTCATTATTTTATTATCACATCTTAGTTCTGTTGTCACTTGACAGGTAGAAAATGTTGTGAATGTTTGTTCACAAATAGATGCACATGCTACGAACTGCAACAGTCTCTTAACTCTTAGATAGTATTCAACTTAAGTTAACTGCAATGTACATACTTGACGTTACGAACTTGAAGCAATAATTTGAACAAATAAGAATTGATAAGTTGCAATAGCGTAGTTCGAATAGAATAGAACTAAAAAAGCTTTACATGAATAACACTTTTTAAGAATGAAGACTTTGAATTCATAAATTTGACTCTACAGAAAATATAAAACCATCATCTTCTTTTTCTCCTCTTCCTCCTCCTCCTCCTTCTTCGTTTTCTTCATTTACCTACTCATTGGGCTGGACCATGGCCATATAGCTAGGATGTTGTCACTAGGGGGAACAAGTCCTCTGAAATCGTAAGAGAGAACTAATAATCTAACAAAAAATATCGTATTTCGTCGATACTCGTCCATGCACAGAGGTGCCAGATATGTAAAAAAATTATTGTAGCATCATTTAATTCCTGTCAAGTTCTGTCTCTCGGGTTTTAGTTTCCAGTTATTGATTAATATTTTTTCTAAATTTTCTCAGATTGCTGCTGAAAAAATTTGGACGTGATATGAGTTGCCTCCACTGTCTTCTATCCTTTCCCATACATATCTTCTGTGATATAAAGCTTTCTCATGTCTTCTTCCACTACCTTACTCCAGGTCTTCTTTGGTCTACTTAATGGCCTTCTACCTTCCAGCTCCATCACTCACCTAAGTATGCTATTCTCATTCTTACGTTTTACATGACCAAACCATCTCAACCTCATTTTCCTTAATCCATGTTCAAGCTTTCTGCACCCCATATCTTTTTTTGACCTCTTTTAGAAAATACAAAACAAATTATTCTCTGTTATTTGCTGTGTTATAAGTGAACGCAAAATGACAGTATTATTAACGGAAACACTCAAGGTTGTCTATAGTTTTTTGCTTTTTGGGATTGAGTTATTAATTTATAATCCCTAAATTTGTTCTTTTTTTGTATTTCTGCAAATCCTGGTGACTTGGTCACTTTCAATAATACATGAAAATTACGTATTTTAAAATGCTTTAGTGAAATTACAGGACCGTTATGACGATGTTGAACAGAGGTTCATTATAAAATTTGGTTAAATATATTTTATACAAACTTCGTAGTAGATCATTTTTGTTCACTTTTATTACATCTTCTGTTATTGCTTCTTTATTGTTACAAGATTTGTTATTACATATTTGCTTAACGTGACATCTATCTTCTTAGGTGATTTCTCCGGTTCTGACGAAAAGCCAGCAGTCTTGTGGTCTTTATATTTCAACCAGTTGGCACCAGATGTGTCTGCATGTACTACTGGGCTGCCAGACAATATTATGGTTACTTCTCTTCCAGGGGCAGATCTTGGGTTTGGCCAAGCAATAGAGGAGGTAATTTGTAATTTTTCATTTGCTAATTTCTCCTGTTTTCAAACTCAGTAAATGTGATTTCACTGGTTATCAGTTTTTTCATTTGTAAATTAGCTGCAAACACTGATATAAATGCATACTCGGGTCTAAACTTCTTTATTTTGTGTGACTTTTTTTCTCGCCAAACCTGAGTCCGAGGGTTTTTCTCCGGGTACTCTGGTTTTCCTCCCTTTTAATTTCAAAATCAACTCACAGCTAATACCAACTGGCTGTGGTGCTTAGGTCCGGGGTCGTGCGTGGACCGTGTAGCGGCTGCTAGGGGGGCTTTCGGTCCCACCTCGTAGAGCCTCGTCCTTGCAATTCATTCCCGACATTATCATTATCATTAGCATTAGCATTAGCATTAGCATTAGCATTAGCACTAGCATTAGCATTAGCATTAGCATTAGCACTAGCACTAGCATTAGCATTAGCATTAGCATTAGCATTAGCATTAGCATTAGCATTAGCATTAGCATTAGCATTAGCATTAGCATTA
>JAPEIX020102454.1:0-10195 GCA_026122405.2 Zoanthus sansibaricus
AGCTGTCATCCAAAACCACTGTTCGGGTAAATACGTGAGCGACAATCTCTCTGCATCGGTAATGGGCCATGTTTGCACTTTCAAACAATTAGTGGAATTTTAAAACCTTACTGGTCAAATTGCTTATCTTTCGAATATGATGCATGAGAACATTTTATCAAGATTAGAACACGAAAAGACAGAAAAAATGACAAAGTTTTTTATCTTGTCGAATGAGTTTTTCATTTAAAAGTTTCGGGCGAGATCACTGTAGTAACACGAAACACTTTTCATTTTGCGACTTCACTAGCAACAAAAAATACTTTTCTGTTTAAGTTAAAACTATTCAAAGCAACGTTCGTACTTCAAAATTCAATAATCTGTTGCATTGACACTGGAAGATTTATACTTGCAGTTATTTTTGTAGTAAAATAGTTTTGTCAAAAAGTCTTGCAATGACTGAATAATAGAAGTGTTTTTCATCAGAGGCAAAGCACATCCGGAGAGGAAGGTTAACTTTTGCCTGACCTTCCTGTATCGAGTCCTTATTGGAAAATAATGATTATAGTAAAGAGATGATAGTGAAAAGAGGTAGAAAGAAAAGGAGGTATATTAAAAGATATCTAATTAGTTTTAATGGAATCTAATAAGAAGAAATTATATTATATAGATATAAACTATATTGTGGGTTAGGGATAGCTGTTTAATGTTAGAAACCGTAAGGGATTGCGTAAAAATAGCTAAGTTTCGTGCTTGGAAGACTACTACCGCTGTATCAAAGAAATTCATTTTTTCCTCAGGAACACAGGCACGCCAGTGTAAACTGTTTGCAGCGTCTTGTTTTCAGAAAAGGACCGAGAAAAATTCTTTATTTCATTTTTAACCAGTTCCCATGCGATATGTATAATATGGTCGACATGGTAATAACTGCTCTATCGAGAATGGAATGTTGGTATTCATCTCAACAAGGAACCTCGGTTTTGTTCAGTTAAAAAATCTATTTCTGCATGGTAACACAGCCGAGTGATCGGATCTACCAAAGGCAATAATGTCAGTTTTGTTTATGTAATTTTGAAGATCATCTGAGGATAACCACATTTAAAGTCTACTCCATTGGATCAACGACTTATGTTGACTCCCAAGTAAATCTTATTTTGCCTGGATTTTGGCTTTTGCCTCCAAACATCTTGTAAATAAGAGGTGCTCATCAGCGTTTCTATTTCGTTAATACTAGATGTTTTTAGGCTGTCATAGCCATCCTTTTTGTCTAAATCAGTTCGTTAGTGGACAATTGAAATCTCCATCTACAATTGTGTAATATAGATATTCAAGCATACGCCGAACAGAACTGAGAATAGCATTGTACTACGACTCTAAGAAAGTAATAATTTCAGGTCTGCTCAATTTTTCTGCCCTAAGATGTTATTAGTTGAATATATAAATTGTTTTTTCTTCTCTTTTTCCTGCTTCCTGCACACTTGTACATAATCTATGTTATGTGTACTTTTATTTCTTGTCTGTTTTACTTCTCTCCCTCGACGTATTATATAATATATGTAAAATATATTCAGCCAACTGTCTAGTCTAACCTCCGGTTATTACAGTTGGCTGAGTCACCTACTTTTCTGTTAAATTTACTACATGTGTCAATGTAAATAATTACAAATGCTGTAAAGGTACTGCAACAATAAAATTGAATTGAATTGAATTGAATGAAATTGAAATGCAGAGAGTACTCAGCTACCCTTTGGGACCAGTGTCATGGGCACTTACCACGTCAGATTGTATTCCCTTGAAGACAAACAAAGCCAAGTACTACTGCATCATCTGGAAGGATGGAAATAGCTTACGTTATCGAGATTTTTGAAAAAGCAGACGATTTTTTAGATATCGATCAGATTATTGACGAGCTTAAGGCTTCATACTGAGGAATACCTTTGTCATCATTTTATAATTATCTTAATAATACTTAATAATACTTAATAATATTGCTTTACAATACAAGTTTTTCCATGCTACTGTGAAGTTGCCATTTTTGTGAAATGTCATTTTTATATGAGCAGAACATGAGCCGGGGTAGGGGAGGGGTAGGGGATAGGCTTTTCTCGATTATGCTAGCATATTTTTTGGCATAATTTGAGAAAACGAGCATAATTTTTGCCATTTTTGAGAATAAAGATTTGCTAGCATAATTTGCATATTTGTCTAAGTTTCAGAATTACAAAATACTAAAGCCATAGCAATCTCTTTTTTTTTTCTTTTTACTTAAAACTTTATTCAAACATTTGCACAATTGCACAACGCTGATTGTAAAATTATACTACGGTATTACGGTAATATAAATCACCTTAATATCGGACCCAGTCCATATTTGCTCAACTGGTCCTCTGCTGTTAAGAAAGTCCTGCTAGTTCAACCGTTATTAGTTGCTGCTGAAAGAGCTTTCTCGGCACTTAAAGCATCGTTCAATGATCACCAGCATCGTGCACTTTAAGATTATTTGCAAGCAAATGTGATGCTTCAGTATAACAAACGTTGAGTTGTTAACTGAGAGAACAAACTGTAGATAGTCAGAAAACTAATTTTGCGAGCAATGACTGAATTATAAGAATAAACTATCTTCGCAGCAAAGACGTGTCTATTCAAAACTTAGAAATTTGTTTTTTCTAATTAAAGAACGTTGATTTTTGAACTTTGTAGCGTATTTTTCACTAGCATAAGTTTTTAAAAAACTAGCATAATTTTTAAAAACCGGAATAATTCGAGCATAATTTAGACATAAAACAAGCAATGCTAGTTGCATATTATGCTAGTTTTACAAGCATAATCGAGAAAAGCCTAGTAGGGGAGGGGTAGTGACTGAAAGGAAGTACAGTGTCTCGCTACACCTGCACTAAAGTGTGACTAAAACAATACTCTTCAGCTTTCAAGTAAATCTAGTTGCTGCTACAGGGTCTAGTGCGATGAATCGAATGTGGATAAAATACATTTGTCAAAAAGACTCGCAAACACTGACCTTACAATGTGAAAAAAGTTTGGGCCGTTTGTACAATATTTCAACTGGTCATTACCAATCTTCGTCAGGTTTTATTATTAGGACAATTTCTGTTACAGAAATTGTATAAACGGCCAAAACAATTCCTCGCGTTGTAAAGTCAGTCTTTGCGACTCTTTTTGACAGATAAATTTTATTTTGAAAAATATTTTTTTCCGACTGATCACGATTGCCTGATCCAGCGTTGGCAAGCGTATTGATCCTACACGGTTTTGCACTGGTTTTTAACCGATTCATCGAATGTGGATAGTTGCGTCAAAAGAGCCTCAACGTCCCAACACAACCACTCTTTCTTAGATTTTAAAAAGCTAAAGATTTGTGATAATGAACATTGTTTTTTCTTTCTTTGTGGCAAAGGACTTCGATTGACGTATTCCTGAAAATGTGGTTTGGGAGACCTATGCGGCATTTTTATCCGTGACCGGTGAAAAACGAGTGCAGCTTGTACATGGTCCCCCTCGGTCAAAAGTGTCCGCGCGACAATTGTTTGGTTGTTGTGCAGGTGTAGTACATATTAATTGAAAATACATCTTTCTCTGACGCCTTAACCCCTTAATGTCTTCAATCAAACGTTGCTTTTCAATTCTGATTTTATCGGTTTAATAGCCTGCCACTATTTTCGTTTCTTGTTTTGCCATGAGCAAAACATGTCATTGCAACAGACAGACGGTCTGCAAGAACAAGTGTCGAATGCTTTCATTTGTTGCACATTCAAAGAAAAATAGAAACTTATTTCCATAGCGGTAAGTGTTTTTAGGAAGAAGTCTAGACATAATAACCAAATATAGACATGATGTATATCGGTTAAGCTTTACAATTTGTTATTATTGAAGGGAAATGATTTCTTTTAATTAGTTGCAGTCTCCCATATTTCGTCGATTCCATGATATTTGTAGGGTTTTGTTGTTTTGATTTAGTTCTTTAAGTATAAAGCTAATAAATTGAAATTTTTGTTTTTGTATCGTGTGCTAGTCTTATAGGGAAAAGAAGAATTCGATTTTAATTTTCCCCGAAACCCGGCCTTCCTGAAGTTGAATAGATTCGCAGGAATATAAATCATTAGAAATATAAGCACGTTTATTTAACGCGAGAGATTAGCGGATTAGTAAGAAAAAACTTTATTGTATTATTATTAGCTGACGATGTTGGTATTCCTCGTTGTTAAACTTAGTTTGAATGAAAAAAAAACTAATGCTGAGTTTTTTTGACCAGTATAAAATGTTTGCGTTGAAGTTCGAACTTTGTTCTTGACCGCAAGAGATGTGTCTAGTCATCCAGATCAGAACTCACGGAAACCCACTTCGCGCTCAGCTGGCTGTGAAATGAATCAAACCTACTAAAATGGGCATTCAACCAAGCAATATTTCAATACTTTTGAATTCAATTTTTGCTGGTCATAAATTAAGTTCCTTTTTTACACAGTATTTTTCCGCATGAGAAAAGAAAAGAACTGAAAAGATGGTTTTTACAATGGAATTAGACAAAGCATGAAAGGCATAACAAAGACGAAATGAATGTTAATGTAACTTCACTGCGAATTCGATCTGTGAGGCTTTAGGATTAATTTCCGTCTTATTTTGGTTGGCCCAATCGGAGCCGTTGAAATCTCATCGAGGTGAGTATTTGCGCAAGATAAATCAAACAACTCCAGACGTCAGGTCATGTCTAGACACACACGTGGTACAAATAAACGAATCAGAGCGCTTGTTTTTATGTTCACGTCGTAAGTTTGTTGGTCTGGCAATGGATGGTAAAAGAGTTTTAGGGAGGCGATGAGATGGTAGTTCGATCTTTCACGTCTAGCTGTCTCTGGTCTAGACAATTGCAAACTAGGAATTGCTGTATTTGTTCTTGGCTTATGTGCTCTCCTTTTCACTCGATCGCTGTCGAACACTCACGAAAGACATTTGAATCTGCCGTATGTTCAATTCATTTAGACAAGCCATCAAAGTGTCAGTACTGGAGAAATACGCGCTCGTAGGTCCTTTCAATTCTGCTGACGTTGAGGACGAATTAACGGAACTGAAAGCGACCGGTCACTCCATTCTTAAACGGCTAAAAGAGAAAGATACTGTAACTTTATCCAAAGCTGTGGAGAGCAAGGGAGCGACAGAAACAAAATGTATAATCTTTGGTGTCCATGAACGCCTTGGTAAACGAACGGTCAACGAACCTCAAGTTGTCTTGTATAGACTCTTTAGACAGCCAAGTGTCTACAGTTCGAGCCAGCTCAAACGACGGTCGTGTTGTTCGCACGTTCGCGGCCAAGATGGAAAAATCTGTATAAACCCTTACCACTACAGCGCTATTTTAAAACCTGGTTAGTAAATTTTTCTTCAACAAAAACATTAGAAATGAGTTTAATTAGCATACTGCTGCAGTTACATGTTTTGTATGTTGTCTTGCGATTTGGGTTAATTGTGTATCTAAATGAATTTTTTTTCGTTTGAATTTGAACAGATTTTTCACCAACAGAAGTTAAATTTCCCACAAGTGCATTTGACAACGAAGGTTGCGATTCTTCTGGTAAGTAAAATTTCCCGTTTCTTGGGCAATTCAATCGCTGTGAAAGCTGTTTTGTCTCACATATTTTTCTTTTGTTTCGTTCAGGCTTCTTTAGTAACTACACGGACACTACAACCTGTGAACTAGAAACATCATCAAAGACAGCCGTATCACAAACGACAGGTTAGTAAAACTTTGGTTTGCCTTTAATTCTACTCTTAATTTACAATCTGAAGCGGTTAAAAATGAATTTGTTTTGATTTCTGTTTTCATGAGTTGGCTTTGGAGTTGTATTTAGTCTGATATAGAACTCCCAGCGTTTTCTACTCGTGTGATATTAGACTGCCTTGCTCCCAAACTATCTATAGCTACTGAATACCTGTGTAACAAACTTCAATCAGAATGCTGACGCTTTTCTAATTTCTTGCCCAATCTCATTAGATGATTTTCAAGCATCTCGCAAAAGACCCAAACCGTGGTGTTTTATTGCCTACTGGGAGCTAAACAAAAGAATTGGTGAAATTTATGAAGGTTTTGATGAAATTATTAATGTTCACGACAACTTGCCCATTCTTGGCTGCGAAGGATTTCGTTTGTCGGCCTTAGAGAGAACCTTAGAGGCTACAGATGTTGTTAAGCAAGTGAGAAAATACATTGGGCAAGGTGTACAAATAACTCGCGAACCTGACGGCATTTGGATTTACAATAGAAGTGAATACTCTTTGTTCGCTAATGGTACAACGTTGAATCATGGTTTCAGTTCTTGTTCTCCACATGGTGTACGAGTGCAGAAAGTTCCTCCGGGTTATTCCCTAAAGGTCTATAATTACGGTCAAGTTCCATTTGTACAACGAAACCATGACGAAACAAAGTGCAGGACTTTGTCTCTTCCTCCAAATCTTCGTATAAGTTTTGCTAAAGGATGGGGAACAACTGAAGCTTCCTCGTATTGTCGACCTTTCGTCACATCTTGCCCTTGCTGGATAGAAATTCACTTTTACGTGTTTCGATGAGATTTTTCGACACTAGCTTATTAAAAAACCAACCATATATATATATATGTATATATATAGTTTATAGATATTGTAAATATCAAACTAAACACCAACTAGCTCAGTGATCATAAATTAAGAATCGACAAGAAAAATGAATTTTGTTGAGTGATATTTAAATCACACTCCCGTCTAGGTTTGGCGGATAAATTTTATAGTTTTTTTTCAAGGATTATGGTGTTAAGGAACATATTATAAAGTATATTTTGAAACATGTCGTGCGTAAAATGTTTTGTCTGAACGAACTTTTTGCACGTATGGCGTTGAGTCAATTAAGTTGTTTAACAGTTGGATTTGGCAGGAGTTCCAGTATTAATAGACAAGACACAGAAACCCCATGCAACTTTGTGACATGCAGAGGAAGTGTTTTCATTGAAAGTTTGGATATTGTTTTAGTCCTTCACCGCCAACGCGTCTTACATCAAAACTGTCAGTTTGTGTCTGCACGAAATTCTAAGCCACATTAATTTACAAATTCAAAGTCTATGGTTAAATTTAAAGTTTTTAAATATTTTAAACCACTATTAACTGGCAACATATGTTTTTCTTAAGAAATCGCATCGAAGCAAGTATAAATTGAAACAATGTAGAGTGCAGGCTTCTGGGACTATGATTTTTACTTCTCTTTAATTTTCTGGCTAAGGCGAATGTCAGTGTAGACGAAGATTACGAAATGTTCTCCATAATCTAAAAATTGTTGTGTTTTATATAACTGACTTATGTTTACTTCCGTAGTCTCTAAAAAAGAAAATTTAAAACATTATACATGATACAATAATCAATAGATATTTATGACCTAGATCTTCTTTTGCATTAGGTCGGAAGAGATAAATATTCTTTATTTATATTATTATATGGCTTAATATTCCATTATTGAAAGGAAAACAAAAACAAGATTTATTCATGATTTCTAAAGGAAATAACGTAGCCATGGGGTTCGGTTATGTGAAATATCTCATTTTTATCATTATCGTATTTGTTTAGATAGAACACGAGTGTGGCGGCGCTTTTGGTTCACTTTGTCCATAATATTTCAGCGAGCCAAGGAGTCGGTTATGACTAATCGTCAGTTTAACAAATCTGTCTGCTAGACGATCGAATATATAATTATTATCAAGGTCATTGTCAACAACTAAAGTTTTGTATTTTAACTCTTTGTTTACCGGTCTAACCATTTTGTGCAATATAGACAGTACAATTCAATAGTATTTAGTTTTAGATTTTTCAAAACGTTTTTCTTTACTGGAAAAATTAAATAAAGAGACTCGTATAAAGTTGCTCGATTGTGAGACAAAACGTTCTATCGTCTTTGAATTACCCGCTGTGTCGAACAGTGGGTTGTTTCCCAAAAGAAAACGGACATTTTCCCTTTAAATTTCGTGAAAAAAAACTCAAATCACTACCCTTCGAGATATCTAGAAACGATAGTCGGTTTTGAAGGGTAAAAAGATAAAAGTCATTTTAACGATGCGCGATCCTTTGGTTAATGAGTCTAATCCACTGTTCGCTCTTGACCATTGAGGTCGGCACGTGTGCATGAATTCAAAAGGCACCGACGTTGCTGGCTCTTCTTAAAAAGGCTCTTATTTGCATTTTGTACACTATTAGGTTAACTGCGTTATATTCTGCGAGTAAAATGTTAAAGGAACCAACGGGCCTATCAGAAACACGGTATACGTTTTATATTAATTTTGCATCGCAATGCTCCCACGTGTTTCAGACATGTATTATTTGTGCGAAAGTAGATAAAGAAAGAATTTCTAAGGAATTGTAAAAGCACTGTTCAATGTCTAAGAGAAAACGTGACTACTTTCTGCTATGAATAACGTTTTTTATGTCTCTAATCCAACCGAAAACGTCTGAGTTCCTAGTGAAAAACAAAACTTAAAACAGCTTTTGTTCCTATAGGCTATTTTAAAATAGAGCGCTAATTGAATTTTAATTATTGACAGTGAAAAGCGCTAAAATTCACTTCAAACATAGCTAAAACAACATAGCTAGTGCGCCATTGTAATTATTTAGTCTAATAGGAAAAATGTTTATTTTTTGATGAACATTTACGTCTAATGACCATTATCGGGCTTTGATAATAAGTCTGAACAAACGTATGTCAAGTCTGGCAGTAACACTATGACTAAATTTTCTTTGGTTCCATCAAAGTGTTTAAAAAATAAGTTTATAAAGAATGTTTAAGACAACATTTTTTAAACCTGTTCGTTTTACTGATATATTTTTTCCACCATATTTGTAACTGGCGTCTGGTTAGTTAATGGCCGAGCTTTAGGACATTGACGTCACTTGGGTAAATGCATTCCCGGTCAACTTTTTTTTTATCAAATGCGTGATGCATTTGTATCGCATCATTCCAACAAAATAATAGAATATATTTAATTTATACGACGCGCTTGGGAATTTTTCCTCTCTGATTTATATTCATCAATCTATTAACTTATGTAATTGAATGCTCCGCTTCTTAAACGATGACTCGAAGATATGAGTTTTAGTTTAAGAGTGGCAAAATAATATGTTATGGGTGAGCGCAACGGGCCAATAAAGTGTTTTTGATACAAAAAAGTAAAAATCATATCTTCAATCCACTTTATTAGGCCAAATTTCATCAGTTATTATATTGACAAAACTAGGGAGAAGTGAAATAAAAGCATAATTTTAATTGGAATTCAAATTTCATTTATGTGAAAAAATAGCAACATTCCTTCAAGAAAGTTCGTAAAAAGTTACAGAAAACTAATCAAGGGTCAGTTAATGGTGTAAGTGGTTTGCTACAAATACAATACACGCGACAAAATGAACAAGAATTTTGAATAATGAACGAAGCGAAACCACGAACTGAAAGTATCTAACCATTAACAGGCAATCTGCATTGCAATGCGTGATACATAATTTAACGAACTTGAAGCAAGACCTAAAACAAACAGTAATTTTCAAACTAATTAAGTACATAAGGGACTGTGCAATAATTATCGGGAGGGGGGGCTGAAAAGCTAGTGAAGGAGGCATTACATAAAATTGATGCCAGGATAGAGGGCTGCGGCGAAGGGCGCCCGGATCTCCCAGACAGGGATCGCAATCGGCTGCCAGAAGACCACCAGGAGGGCGGTCATGCCGGCGGTCGTGTAGAGGTAGGTCGCCCGCTCGATGGGCGCCGGAACGATCCGGGTCCACCACCTCTTGAAGGAACGCCGGGCGGCCAGGGAGTGGTGCAGGCCTCAGTTTGAAAACAAACACAAAGATATACAAAGATCATAAAGATTCATGAAGCAACTAAAGAGCAAAATAAAGCAACTAAATGCCAATCTCATCCAATCTCTGGCTTCACTTGTTCCATCATGTTCCATAAGCGCCATGACGGTGAGCGTAACCAGCCTTTGTTGCCAAGTGGCTGCACCTCGTACTTGCGCAAAGTGCCCATGGGCATTTCATTCACCTCACCGAGCATGGCTGCGATCCGTTCCGATCAGATCCATATGATGTGCCATGACAAAAGTGATATCCATATGATATCCATGTGATATCCATATGATATCCATATGATATCCATATGATATCCATATGATATCCATATGATATCCATATGATATCCATA
>JAPEIX020102517.1:0-10195 GCA_026122405.2 Zoanthus sansibaricus
ATTCCAAACTTTCTGAAGAAAACACAGCATTCAATGGCGCCCTGGAGCTTGCTAAAGCAAAACACGAAAAAGGAGGGTAATTTGACTTGCTGACTGCCACATGGCCAACCCTACCAAGGACATGGCGGAATGAAGGCAGCTCGCTACGACAAGGACCTTGAGGAGGAGATGGATGTGAATTCTGTGCCCCTTGACTCATGAATGGGATAGGCAATCTCCAGTCTCAATGCTATCCATGAGAACAATGCTGGATCAAACAAATTTTAAATCTATCAAATCAATTGAGGTTTGGATTCCTACTTCTACTTCAATATGTTCTACGGATGCGTCCTGGTTCCCTTCTTTTTGGAGGGTTGCCATGCTCTCTGCACGTGTGGATTTGCCGTGCAACAAGTGGCAAGTCACGTGAAAACCCACGAGGTTATATAACACGTCCATGTGTGAAGGCTTTCAACTGCATTGCTGCCAGATACGGCTTGGTGACTTTGGTTTGCCTGGTCCGCCAGATCTGGTACTGTACTGAGCAACCGGGCAGCTCAGTGGCCATTTGGCTCCCATACTTGGAGGTGGCAATGTATCCAGCAAAGTATCTCCTGGGGTTCTCTAGCGGGCTCCCAGAAGTTGTTCCCAGGTTGCATTTCTGAAAAAAAAAATGCTTGGTGAACTTGTCAAAACAAGTCAGAAATCTGCATATTTTCGCGCCTAAATGTTCGCACCATAAAACAAACCAATTACAACATTTGTTGGTATTCAGTAAATCTGGCAAAGAATTGAATTCCATTTTAAAACATCCAACAGAAAAACTGACCGAAAATGTCCCAAAGTGCTTTACAAGAAATAAAACTCAATCTTCAAAGATATCGAAAAGGCGGGATGAACTGCTGGACGTGCGCCGAAAAGCCTGCCAAATTAAATAACTTGAGTGTATAATCTGATAAAGGACAACTTTCGCTGGAGTAAAAGCTCAATAAAAATCATTTTGGTTGATGTAGGCAGTAGTTTGAATTTTCTAAAGACTATAGATATAGACCCAAAGGTATCTGATTTTTTTTTCAGCACGGTGGAGCCGTATGTTTCACAGATATATCGAAATCACGTAATCGATTTTGACCAATTGCGCAGGCGCGGATTTTTTTACAGTGAACACATGTGCGCTATCTAGGTTTTGAATTTAATTTAACAATTAAGTTGGATGTTTTGAATTAATTCTGTTTTTTAATCTAATTGTTTTTTTTTTAACAAACAGAACACCTGAGAGATGCGCAAGTCCAAAAAGAAACAATTGAAGCAAAGCTAATGAGTTTTGAACACAACTTTTCAATTAAAGACGGAGAGACAAAGGCATTAAGCGATAGATTTCAAGAACAAATCAATGAAAAGGAGAAACGATTAATGGAATATTACGAAAATCTTCAACAGAAACTGGAAGAAAGGGAAAAACAAATAAAACTTACAATATCCGATGGAGCAGAAGAAGCAAAAGTCTTGCATACTCAAGTAACAGAACTTCGGCGCTCGTTTGAAAATCTGAAGGCAGACAGAAAACAGAAGGAAACAAGCCTGTTCGATGACATTGCAGAATTAAAAGATGGATTACATAAAAAAGAGATTGTAATTAATGATATTTCCCAAAAGGTAACCGATGTAAAAGAAGATTTCAGGAGTGAAACTGCTGCTCTTCAACAAGAACTCAGAGACTTGGAAGCAGAAACGCAACAACGTAAAAACGAAAATGAGTCTATGAAAGCAGAAGAGCTAAAACATGAAGACAATTTGCCAAATCAAAACATTGTTCTCGATAGCACTGTTCAAGATGTAGAAAAACAATCGATAGAACAAACACATGGTGGGAGATTATTAGAAAACAAAGTTGAAAGTTTGGAAAAAGAGTGTTCATTTTTCAAAGAATCGGTTCTTCAATTAACTAACGTAGTCCGTGAATTGGAAAGATCCAAAAACGAAAAAGAACTGTTGGAACAAAAAATGAAAGCAATGGAAACCCATATAAGGCTTGCGGAGGAGAACCTTTTAATGGAGAAAAAGCATAATGAAGCAATTATCAAAGATTATAAATCAAGGGAAGAATGCTTAGAAAAAGAAGTGAAAAATCTTAGAGCAAATCTTTGTTCAAAGAAAGAAGAAATACATTTAGTTAGCGAGCTACTAGAGGAAACAAGGAAAAGAGAAAGCGATTTTGAGAAACATAAGCTTCATCTTGAAAAGACTGCATTGCATTCTGATAAACAACTTAAAAAGAATGAAAGAACAATTAAGGAACTCACAGAAAAAGTGAATGACCTAACTAATCAAAACAAAGATCTTATAAGACAGCACGAAAGCAATACGGAAAAAGTAATGAAGCAGTTTCACGAGGCTTTAGAAGAAAAGCAGAGACAGCAGCAACAAACAGAGATTTTCCTTAAAGAAGAACTTAAAGCTAAGGAAACTGAGATCAATTGTCTCAAACAAAACTTTAGTATGCTCTTAGAGAAAAAACAAGATGAAATCAAAATGCAAGAAACTAGATGGAAGGAGCTTTTGCAAGAGAGGAATAAGGTTATTGAAGATTTAAAAAACAGTTGCGAAAAACAATTAGTTTGGAAAGAAAAAGAACAGTTGGTACTGGAAGAATCATTTGAGCATGCTTTGGAGACAAAGGAAAAAGAAGCACAAGAAATGCAAACTTCTTGTGCACAAAATTTTGAGCAGAGAGTGAAAATGTTACAAAATGCAAGAAAATATGCAGAAGAAAAACTGCTCTTACAAATAAAAGATTTAGACAACAAAAATGAACTTTTGGAACAAAAGAAGAAAGAACTCGAAATTCTCCTGAGCGCCGCTAAAAAAGAAATAAAATCGAAAGAGGAGGACAATTATGAACTGGTTCGTTCTAAGGCAAACGTTTTGCGTCAAAGGGATTTTGAGATAGACGAACTAAACAAAGATAGAGAAGAGTCGTTAAGAAAAGCGGAAGAGCTTTTGACAAAAAAGGAGCAAGAAATAAATGATTTAAAAATCCAGATGGAAAGAGAATTCCAATTGAAAATCATTGAAATTGAAGGTCTTAAGGCATCTGCTGTTGAAGAGCATAAAGATAAAGATACACAGATAACGTTTCTAAAGAACAATGAGTTAAAACTCAAACAGTTTTCCGAAAACGTGGCCCATGATTTGGAAAAGACAAGGAAGACACTACAACTAACAATTGAAACCAAAGAAGGCGAGATAATAAACTTAAAACAAAAACACGAGGAAGAATTACAAATTAAAACAACTCAAATTCAAGAGCTGAAGAAACAATCTGAAGATATCCTTAAGATCATAGAAGTTGAGAAAAGGAATTTGCATGAAAAGTCGGAGCTTTTGCTTCGTGAAAGCAAAGAAAAAATGGATGAATTGAATACAAAAGTTCAGTCTGCTGCGCAGTTGTTAAAGGAGAAAGAAAGTTGCATCGCCATTATACAAGATAACTTAAAACGTTCAGAAAGAGAAAAAGAAATCCTTAAAAGGAAACTTACTACCACAGAAGAAAGCTTGAAAGAACGAGAAAGAGCATTTGAAGAACTCTTTGAAGAACTTATCGGTGAAAAAAAGGCTTTGATTGACGAAGTCGACAATCTCACTGTTGCCTTAGAAACTGCAGAAACTAAAAGAGAAAATATCGAGGAGGATACAAAAAAGATTGTTTACGGTTATGAAATACAGCTAAAAGACTGCGCAATAAAGCTACAGAAAAGAGCAGAGGATCTAAATAATGAACACAAAATGAGAGACTCGCTTATTAAGAAACTTCAGCTCATTCATCAAGAACTTGATACAAAAGAAGTCATAATAAAAGAGCTAAAACAGAAATTAGATGATATGAGAATCAAAGAAGAAAACTATCAAGATCGCCTTACAGGCCTGGAAAACAAATTAACTCAAAAAGATCAGAAGATATGCGAATGCAACACATCCATGAAAGTTATTGACCAACAAAATAGGGTCATGGAACAAGAAGTACAAAGTTTAAAAAACGAAATCGAGAACAAATCCAACAAATTATTGGAGTATGAATCTGATATCGAAAAACTTCGTTACAAAAACAAAGACCTCGAAGAGCAAACAACACAAGTGTGCCAAGAAAACATAAGAATTGCAGAGTACGTTGAACATTTAAAAAAGAATGTTCAGGAAAAAGAAAACGAAAAAGAAAATGCAGATAAAAAATTAAGAGAATTAGCAACCCGATCGTCTGAGGAAATAGAAAAGGAAAGACGAAAATATAAAGACATTTCACAAACTGTCTGCAAGACCAACTATCGAATCGAGGCGTTGCAAAGACAACTAATTGTAGCAGAAAACGCGCTAAAGCAGAAAAAGAACGAAATTTCTCAGCTAAATAACGATTTGAGCTCTACCATTGAAAGGAAAGAAGATATGAACACAAAGATTCGGTCACTTTCCGAAGAAATAACCTTTAAGAACAATCAGATAAATGAATTAAATTCAGAACTTAATGAAAGTATAGAGGAACAAGAGAAGCTTTTGAAAGAACTAGAAGACTTGAAAGAAATTTGTTTGAAAGAAACGAGATCTTTTGAAGAGCGTTATCGCTACCTTCAAAATAGATTTGAAGAAAAAGACAAAGCGTTGGAAGGCTTGCATAAAGAAAAAGAAGTCCTTCTTTGTGATTTCCATAAAAGCCAAGAGGCTCAGATAAATGCAGAGAAAACGCTTGACAAGTGCATGAATTCACTGAGGTATGAGAAACAACAGCTTGAAAATAGAGTGCAAGATCTGGAACACGAGTTGAAAAAGAGTAATCAGGAAGCTATTGAACTTAGATCTTTTTGCGAAGATCGCAACACGCAGCTTTCGAAACTTGTAAAACAATTAGAATTGGCTAAAAAAATACAAGCAGAAGGCGAAAAAAAGTTTGATGAATCTTTAAGATCAGCAATAAATATTGAAGAAGAAAACAAATGCCTTCGTTTGAAACTAAACGATGTAAAATCTCAGGTAACACAAAAACTGGAAGAAGATAATGACTTAAACAAAGTAATTAAACAAATGAAAGAACAAAGACTTAAAGAAAGAAAGCGGTTTGAAGATTATCTAGCAAATAGCAAGAAAGATGTAAAAGATTTAGAGCAAAACGTATTGCATTTGAGAGAAGAGAATCTTCAGTTGTGTGCAGAACTTGAGAAGACAGAACTAAATGCAACAAGAAAAGATGACGCCTTGTGTTCACTTGAGGAAAAATTAAGAGCCTATCATACTGAAAACAAGATGTTACTCAGCGACAGTAAAAAATTTAGAGCGGTTATGAAAGATGTTGATTTGATCATGATGAAACTTAAATCAAGTGAAGGTAAGCAAAAACATATTTCAGTAAACTATAACGTGTTTGTTTTTAGAATCAACTGTCGAGGTCAAAGTAGTTATGTAATGCTAATTCCAATGGGATACATAGGAATATTCTTGCCAAGCGTCATTAATGTTTTTTCCATATACACATATTCCATGTGCGCATATTCCACAATATTGCTCGAAAAAGCATTACATAATAAACTTATTCCATGATTTTAATACACATCAGTTCATAAGTGATATATTCCCAGCCTGGAGAGCGAAGAACTAAAAATTATTGCATACGTTTCTGTCATTTTATTAGACGAAAACTGACATATAGTCGCTCTCATGTCTAACGACGGGAAAGCCGAGTGGAATAGTTAGCGTTGGATTCCACAAAATACAAAAACGGCTTTTCGAACTTTGATTATCTGCAATGTTTAAAACATCGGGAAAATTATATAAAGTAAAATCAACATTTTAGTTCTTGTTCCTTTGTAAAGCTTAGAGTGATTATTCCTTCTTTAGCAACCCATCTTGAAGACTTCTATATTGTCTATCATAATTGGCCCTTTAAGCAACTGCATCCACCATATTTGTAACCATGGCTATACTTAAATCGAAACGTATTTGAAAATGCTCGAGAGTGCGTCTGACTTAACATGTTCCACTAATATTTCAACAGAGAGTGTTGCAAAGAAGGAAAACTGCTTGAAAGCTTTAAAGCAGCGGATGTCAGAAGAGCTCACAAACAGCTGCGAATTAAAAAGGACAACCAAAGAGCTCCGTATCAAATGGGAAGAGGTATTAAACAATCTGTTACCTTGTGTAACCAGAAGACCAATATTTGTCTTTGTATGAAATTACAATTTTTGGCTGTCAATCAAGAATCCAGTTTTAGAAATCCAATAATCGTTAAATGGGATCCAGAGCGAATTCCATAGAATCTAGATTTTATTTCTTTGGAATCCTTGATCAATTCCTTTGAATCCAGAACCCATTCCAAAGAATTCAGAATTCACTTCTTTGGAATACATAATCAAATTCCATTAAATTCAAAACCCATTGCATAAAATCTAGAATCAATTTCTTTGGAATTCATAATCAATTCCTTTAATCCAGAACCCATTCTATGGAATCCAGAATTCACTTCTTTGGAATCCATAATCCATTCCCTTGAATCCCTTATACCCATTCCATGAAATCCGGAATCTATTTAATCAATTCCCTTGAATCCAGAACTCATTCCATAGAATCTAAAATCCACTTCATTTAAATCCATAATCTAATTCCTTGAATTAGGAATCCATTCCAAGGAATCCAGAATCCATGCATTCTATAACATCCAAAATCCATTCCCTAAAATCATGAACTTCATAATCTGTTTGGTCAAGTCCAGAATGTATCGTTTATTCTTAACACATTCCGTCGAACCCAGAACACTGGAAAAATTGAAAAATTTACAAACTGTGTAAATTTTTAATTTGCAGCTGTCCATTTTCTATTGAAATTGTAAATTTCAATTTACATGTAATTTACAAGTTATTGCGTTTTGAGAATTACATGTGAATTGAAATTTACAGTGTTGCTAGATTATCAACAAAAACTTTAGTGTGTAAATTATATGAAAATTCCTGCAACTTTCAAACGTTATCTGTAAATTGCAAGTAAATTTTTTATACAAAAAACCATGTAAATTGCCTGTAAATAATTATGTTTAAATTCTGGAGTTGCCCGAGATTTAACAAGCTAAACCTTCTTAATTGTATGTAAATTACAAAAGGGCAGCAGCAGTAAAACCCAGTAAATTACATGTAAATTAAAACCTGGCACGGTATTGATAGAACTTCGTTTCGTTTCAATTAATCAATGTTACTAAAGCATTTTTGTTCACAAAAGCTTTCTCTAGGACCTTTCATTTTCCATGATCTGGCAAAAACTCAATTTTAAATTTACGTCGTCATCATCATCATCATTATCATTTAAGTCAATATTTTCCCTCGTACAAAGGGTCACGTCATCAAAAATAATCTCACTTTGCTTGTTTCGAGAACAGTTTTACTTTGATATTTTAATATAAACTAGAACTATTAAAACAATACTCAGCAATAATGTGTGAATACAGTATTTTATATACTTTCCAAGACTTAAAATTCGTATTTCAAACACAATTTAATACCAAACAAGTTTCTCAGTCAAACAATGAGAACAGCATCTAAGATGGCATGGCAATGGCAAAGTACAAAAGCCTTAAATAAATTTACTATAATTTATGATACATGTACATCAAAATGTACCGGGCCAACTTCTGAAATACATTTAGTGAAAATCTTATTGATTCTGTAGACAAATCTGAATGCCAATTTACAAAAAATATAATCTGTTTATTTTTAAAAATAGTTCTCTACCTTTTCTGCTTGATTATCACTTGCAAATTTGGAATGGAAAATTAATTAGTGTGTAAAACTGAAAATATCAAACTTGAAAATATATCAAACTTTGAAAACCATTGTCGATATTTCTACCAATACCACCTTTTCCTTAAACTCCCTATTATGGTTGAAATCTGAAACCACCAAATACCCTTCTAACCAGAGAACAATATCAAGTATTGAAGCAAAATATTCACTGTCCTCATCAACAGACAAAGTCCAAATTCTGGGTCTTCTGGTTTCAGTGTACCACAAGACATTGACCCTCCTTTTATCATCATTAACTTAATTTACCCTTCCAAACCAGATTTTATTATTGATGCCCTTGATCTTCACAGTGTCACCAACTTCTGGGCTTACTATAACTTTGACTGTTTGCTCTACCTCAGCCTTGTATAAATCTATTGTCAGGAAATACTGGGGATCATAGAAATTTTAAGGGTCAGGGTAAATCAGAACTTTTCTTCTTACATATGGTAACGGTTGCACACTGTCTCTTGGGAAACTTCTAGGTAACAGTTTGCTTGTCATTGTTCTGTCATGGATCGCAACTTGTCTATTGTCAAATGCTGGAACAAAATACCTTCCATCAACAAATGCAAAGAAATTTTGCCCAATGGGATCTGCTACTATAATCTTTTTGACTTCCATCACCAATTCTTAAATTCATTCAAACCTTGTCCTCGAGCAATGACACAAATACTTCCTTTATCAACCTTAATGACTTGAAAGCCACTGAAATTGGCAAAACAACAACATTTTGCACAGCCACAGTGGTATTTGGATATTCTCTGTAAACATAACTTCGAATATCACTCAGTTGCTGTCCATAAAAAATTTGTCTCTTAAACTTTCCAATTGCTACACCATTTATCAAAGCGTGTTGCACCTGTGGTCAACCATGGCCCTCAGTGACTTGAATAAGGGCACACCCTGCTTCCAAAGACTTGTAATGAAGGAAAAATGGACTGCCATTGTTCAATGCTCTCTCAATATCACTTTGGTACTGTATTGTTTGTCCATAATTTGACACTGGACCATGCACTTGCTGATATATTTTCAGAAAACGTCTAATGTTCTCCCTTTTAGCGTACGTTTTTTCTAAACCTTTTGCATTATGCTTTTGTTGCATGTGCGACCTTATTGCTCTTTCATACACCTCGCAAGAGTAGTTGTCAGGACTTGAATGTTGTTTGATTTGACTGGCAATGTGAGTGGAGTATTCCAGATTTTCTGAACAGAAAGGCAACCCATAAAACTCCTCTGCCATTATAGCATGATTCCAGACAAGGTCATCTAATCTATCCGGATTTTTCTTAACCCAACCTTCATTGCACAACCGTTTGGAATAAGTAACATCTGAGATATGTAGCAAGCCAACATAAAGCAGTCATAAACCCTGGAAGGGATTTTCTCTTCCAAAACCTCTCTTGCAACTTTGGCAAACCTGTACAACTGACAAGAAAAGTGAAATATATTAAACCACAAAGAGCCTTGTTCATCAATTAACACACCATACAATTCCATCATAAAGACTTGGGCTTAAATAAAATTTTAAGGTGGCTTAAGTGGGCTTATAACTGGGGGAAGGCATAGAAGCAGAAAAAGCGTTTGAAAATGACAATAAAAGACAATTAAAGCTTAATTATACTTATATTATTGCACATCATTTATAATAAATAGATAGTTTACATATTTTATACATTTTTTTCTTTTATGGGATTACCAGTATGTCATACTCATTACCGTTCGAATAAATAAAGGATATTACACGGTGGCGTGTACATATGAAGTTTATCTTTGAGTGGTAAAAATATTTAACGAGTGAGCGCAGCGAACGAGTGAAATGTTTTTCCAAGAGAAGATAAACTTCATATGTTCAAGCCAACGTGTAATTCTTTTTTATTACATAGGTATGAGTGTTTAGAAAATAGAGAAAAACTAGACGAAAAACAAGGAAAAACAAAGGAATGACATTAGCGATATTTTCACTAGTGGGGATATGGAGAATATGTCACTCGTATCCCGGATGTAGTTTCATACGAAATCTACGAAATCTACTCATATCTATGTAATAAATCGTGCTATCTGATTTTTGACATTATTGTTAGCATATAGATTGGCTTACAACCAGAAAGGTTAACATAAGATTTGACAGAACAATTTCGCTGTTACCACATATGTCAAATACCAAAACTTGAATTACATTTGTTATTCTGTCAGCAAAATTTCAAAAGTATTAATAAGATCAGTATTATATAATGATGTCCAGCGTTCAACTCATTATATTTCAGTTAATCAGTTACTAAAAGCACTATAACATATTTTGAAAACAAAGTTTTACAGTTTACTATATGTGACCCTGCACGGGAAAACGTACTCTAACGACTTTCCGTTCTTAAACGGTATTCCGTTTACATCTCCTTGCA
>JAPEIX020102585.1:0-11866 GCA_026122405.2 Zoanthus sansibaricus
TTCAACCAGTACAAGAACAAATCGTCCCAAAGAACTAGTACAGAAAATTTTGAACCAGTACAAACCATTTTGAACTAATACAGAAAATTTTGAGCCAGCACAAGAACAAACTGTACCGAAGAACAAAATGAACTACAACATATATATGTGACAGCCGCTGTTGCGGACTATCCAAGACCCTCAACTGTTGAAAACTGTATATAATTGTGATATGCATTTGAACATATCCATATGGACAATGCGCAATATAAATATTAAAATATTATTATTATATTATTATCCTAAAGAGCAGTAAGAATGATCTCGTCAATTAGTCTGCAGTCTGTAGATCTAAAACGTATTGACTTTTCAAGGTAATCGCCGCCAATTATTTTCAAGGTAATCGCCACCTTTTCATTAAATGAATTTAATCTATGTAGAAAATGCTTCGTTTTATGTAACAAGTTATTGCTCAACTAATTATGAATCTAAATTTAATTTATTTAATTAATTTTCCAATCATTGCTTAATTTAATTTTTGCCAGCTATGAAGTTACATTTTTTATCCAACCTTCGTTAAGCTTACAAACTTAGAGAAACTTCTTTCAATGGTTGCAGAAATTGATTTTATCAGAAACAGCCATTTTTGATGTTCTTCCAAGTTTCTTTCACCACAATAGCGAAGTTGTTCGAATGGCATCTTTAGAGGTAAGTCAATTTGATTTTGTTGGTGTAAACGCTCTGAAACATTTGTGGAAAATACAGCGCAGTGTGTGCATAAGTTTGGTTTTGGCATAGCATTTGCTATAAATAGATATTAAAATCCCTTCTTGTTTTTGACAGGTATACATCCGACGTGCCTACCAGGCCTATGAACTCACGACACTATATCATGAAAAGGTAGGCTAATATATGAGAACTCATTTACTAAAGGAATCACAAGGAAAGAAAGCTTTTAAAAGTTAGCTTTCTTTCATCCATCAATCCCATCCGTCTGTCCATCCATCCATCGATCCCATCCATCCATCTACCCATCCATCCACCCATCCATCGATCCCATCCATCGATCCATCCCATCCATCCATCCACCCATCCGTCCACCCATCCATTGATCCCATCCATCCACCCATCCATCCCATCCCATCCATCCATCTGTTCATTCAGTCATTCATTGTTGAATTAAACGATATTTCGGGCGGGTGGAATCCACCGTCCATCATTAGGTTTATTACTGACTAAAGTTAACGCAAATTTACATAAAGATTCAGTTGGCGTTTTGCATATATTGCTAGGTTTTACAACAAATTCGTGGGACTGATTGTCCTAGTTCGGTAACATTTAGTGAACATTCTATGATAAGCGTTTATTTTTTACTTTGTTTGTTTGTTTATTTATTTAACTTTGCCCAAAAATTTTAATACAAATGAGTACTTGACTAAACGCATTAAAAAGAAAAACAAAAATTAAAGAAAATTAAAGTTTTGAATTTAAAACGAAACTGTCGTTTTTCTCAAAAAATAACATGTTATGAAGTTCCAACAATGAAAGTCCGTCTTTCTATTTATGCCGGTTTGGTTTAAGGTTAATTATTATTTCATTAATTCTGATTTATAACGTTTCTCTTAATTTTCAGCTTGAAGAAAACATTTTCATAATAGAGTTCCAGTTTATGTTGCCTCAAAATCATCCACACAGGTTGGTACAGTGCGATATACTTGATTATCTCTCTAAGGGTAAAGGTAATTTTAAAGTTTTATTGAGCTGGCATGAATGTTGATTGACATGTGACAGAGTTAATTATTCAAACTACCAAAAGGCTAAAAGTTGGAAATGTACAAATGTGGTGGATTTCATTTTGACACAGGCTTCGTCCAAAAACAATCGAGTCAGAGGCTGGGGTGGGATTTGAAGCCTGGAGATCAACATATAGTTCCAGCACCTGTATCACTGGTCCACGCTGCCTCAGTAATCTTCAAGTATATTCTATAGGAAATGTGCTCCCCTAGGCCCTTGATGGTCTTGTATTGTGGCGTCTATCCTGTTTGATGTTAAGTATGATTACGTAATGTGGCTTAAACCAATCAATATCTTTTCTCCAAAATGATACTTAAAAATCTATATCAACTCTACTTAATTAATTAATTAGATAGCACAACTGATCCGTTTCATTAGGCCTGTCAGAAAAATAATTAATTACCTAGTTGGCATTCAAATATTATGCAGCCTCGAATCATCACAGTTTCAATAATATCTTTATTTAATGAACAAGTTCTGTTTGCATCCAGTGTCTGATCTTTCAAACCTAACAATCCAATACTATAGGGCTCTTCAGAAGATCGCATCACAACGAACAGTGCTGGCAATGCCAAGGGTAAGTTCTGTACAGCGAAATTTATATTTCTTTTTTACTCTTCTTGAACCTGAATGTAAAAGGATCACACAGTAGTGACTGAATCTAAGAGATGTTTTAGGCTGAGTGCAAAGTTTTTGTGCCCCACTAAAAGATGCCAAGATATCCATTAATAGTTAATCACTTATTCTTAATGATTACTTATCCCTTAATGACCACTTATCCTCAATAATCACTCAACCCTTAATCCCTTAATGATATCACTCATTCCTTAATAATTACTTATTCCTTAATAATCACTTATCCCTGAATCCCCTTAATGATGAATCATCCCTTGTTGATCACTCAGCCCTTAATGATCACTCATTCCTTTATGATCACTCATCCCTTAATGATCACTCGTCTCTTAATTATCACTCATCCCTTAATTATCACTCGTTCCCTAATGATCACTTATGCTCTAATGACCACTCATCATTTGGGTTAGAAACAGGTGAAACTCTGACCCAGAGGATAACAAAGAAACCATTATATTTAATATGGAAATACTAATTTGACCAATGATGATGTATTGTATTGGAAGTACATTAGCATTTTATGAAGTGTGTTGTAGCATGAACAAGTTTTGAATTGTCTTAACTAAACTAACGACAATTCAATAAACAACGAATTTAGTTTTGCATGTCTCATTCCATTAATTTTAGTAAATCGATTGTTCTAAGCAGCATGATTTCTGTTTTTGTATAACTTGGAATAATTCAACTGAAATAGCTTTGCAACTTAAAACGAAAAACAGTTAATGTTCCTTATACAAAATGCATACCGAGGAGGTGGAGGAGAGTTGTATCTTAAATGTTTATGTTTTCATAATATGTTGTGCTGTGTTATAAATCTGCTATGTTATGTATAACATGCTACGTTATAAAACTGCTATGTTATGTTATAACATGCTGTGTTATAAAACTGCTATGTTATGTTATAACATGCTGTGTTTTAAAACTGCTATGTTATGTTATAACATGCTATGTTATAAAACTGCTATATTATCTTATAACATGCTATGTTATAAAACTGCTATGTTATGTTAAAACATGTCATGTGATAAAGTTATTTTACTGTGTTAGAACATGCGGTTACGTAACAGGTATTATGGTCACTTTTAAATGTATCCTATCAGATGGCAAAAGAAGTTTTACAAAGTGTCGAAACTCCTGATGATAGAAGTGTTTTTTTTTTTTATCTATTCACGATTGTGGCTAAATTACTTTGTTTTGTTTACATAGCACTGTTGAGGTGTTTTTGTGTGGTTCTGTTAATTAGATTGTTTTCCTGTCTGGTTCAGTTACACTATTCAGTCACAGCATTTAGTACTGTCACAAACTATTCGATACTTCTACAATTATGTCATCTGGTAAATATGCGATATTAACGATTTTGAAAACGAAACATAAGTAAGATATTTTCCGGTGGGAAAAAGAACGAAAACCCAAACCTAAACTATGGTTTTGGAAGATAAAAGAAAATATTAGAAGACAGAGGCTGCTGTACGACAATGAGAAGCAGTGTAGCCTGATGAATGATCTTGGATTGACCTTAGCTCGAACATCATCTCCAGCAAAAAGTCAACTGAGGAAATCTTGTTCAAAATCTCAGTTTCAGTTATATTTTTTTTATTGTTGTAGCATTGAGCGTGGATTTGATAAGTAAATGAAAGAGCACATCAAAACCGTGGAGTAACTACAGAATACCCTGCAACTGTATTTTCCTTGATTTAACAAGAGATTTTAGCCGATAGTGTAACGCCCCTCGAATTACACACCAACATCAAAAATGAACTACATTGTCACATTCAATTCACTAAAACTCGATTTGGTTTTCATCTTTATCAAGTTTTCTCATTTTTTTTTAACAATCTGGCAATCAAATAAGAGCGGAGTTTTTAGCGGTTCTATAGATCGTTTAAACTGAATGTCGCTTTTGAAATAAATGAGAAAGCCTCATCAAAACAAAGTACAAAACCCATATTGACCCTTTTTGATAATGCAATCAGTCAGGGTTCCAAAGAAACAAATTTTATAGGTGAGTTGTAAAACACATCCAGCATTAACGCGCCACGCAGAAATGTTAGCAGAGCCTTTCGAGATAAAAAAAACAAACAGTTGTTTAAAATTATCGTCATTTTTATGCAGATCTTAAAACTTCTTTTTTTCTAGCTTTACATTCGCCAAAAAACAATAGGATGAGGTCAATATGAAATGTGCAATTAAGAATTTCCCAAAGAATATGTCATAGGTGTAAATTTGTTAATATTTATTTTGTTATCACATGTTATGTTGTAAAGTTGCTGTGTTAGGTTTTAAGTTTGTAATATATTATGCAGTTGGTATGTTTTATCAAATTGTAAATTGTAAAATGTTATAATTAGTTACTTATGTTAAAGGTAATAAATAAATATAAATGCTGTAATTTAAAGAATGTTAAACTTTAAGGGTAAAGTTGATAAAAGTAAACTAATGAGAGGCAGTGAGTGGCTGTGTGTTCAGCAGACTGTTGTAAGTGGCCAAGTGCAATGCTTTTTCTACTTAGGTGAGGAGCCTTAGTGAAGATTTATTTGACCTTGTTCATTACCAGTCCCGTGGCTCATGCGAGAGAACGGGAGTGATGGCCGCCTTTGAGAGTATGGACGAGTTCGAGAAGTAAGTTTATAAAATAATCCATTTTTGAAAATTTTATTTGACTTGTTGACCTAGTAATCTTGCTTTTCTTTTACTTTTTTAACCAGTTTTTTACTTTAGAATGTAACTTTAAAAAAGGTTTACTCGCTTGATGCCGCAAGGCATTTTCAGAGAACATATTTAATTGTGAGAAAGGAAAACCTGAAATGTACAGCCGTGGAACCATCAATTTTATGAATGAAGATCAGGTTTTTTAGTGACAACACGTATGAAGAAGACCTGTTTGGGAGCTTGATAAGTTAATGGGTTTACCACATGAACATGTTTCAAATGTTAACTTTTCACAACATTTAATTAAACAGGGTTGTCGCGTTCCTAAAAAGTCCTGGAATTAGGAAAACAGTCCTTTTTAATTAGTTTGAGTGAAAATGCTGGAATGAACAAAAGTTTCTTTTCTTAACTTCGACAAATATTAAAAATCAGAGTTCCTTGTATGCCATCTGATCCGTGGATTGAGTCATTTACCATTTTCAATTAAAATACATTGAGTTTGTTTAAGATTATTAAATTATTACAACTTTCATTTGTCGAATGTACAAAAACACTTTTTCCTAAGAGTTTAAGACTCTATAGGGATACACAAATGTTTCCGAAATTAGATCTGCATGATTTTCCGTTCTATTAATTCAAAGGATGTATATGGATAGCCTGTCATTTTAAAACAACTGCCAAGATCCTTCTCGAATGAGAGATCATTATGCTTACTTTGTTTTTTTCACTGTGTCATTTCCATCTTCACTTTAAAAACAACTGGCCTGAAAAACGATGATCCATATGTTGACAACAGTCAAAAAATTTGGAAACCAACTCAACTGTTTACTTTCCTCAATATTGTTGAAGTTTGCCAGATTACGCTTCAGGTAGCATTAAAGCTGGAAAATAATTTGTGATTTTAATTCGATTTCATACCCAGACATTAAACTCAATAGATGTTAGAGTCACAAAAGCAAAATGCGAAGCCTGAGAAAAATCAACCATGTTGGATTGCTGCACATTTTCAAAAGTGCTCGCCCCAGTCATAAAAGCCGTGCTAAAATCCGGACGGAGTGTGGCATTTTAGTTCCTCTCACAATATCTCATTCTGCACTTTGTGCACGTTTTGTTTAAAACGTTTTGGTTTCACATTATTCTAAAACAAAAACACGACTCTCAGATTCTTGATTTTTGTCCAGAATCAACTCTTCTAAAGCGATCTGTCATTGGTTATTTTTCATTTCTACATCTACATTTATTAAAGTCCATCAAAGGGAGGGCCCATCACCGATAGACTATAACAGAAATCTAAAATAACAAATGAAACGCTATGTACAATATATAAAAATATAAATTCAACTAATATAAATATGATATAAAATACTAATAAATATTTGTAATAAAAATAACAAAATAAAAATGAGAGGGAGAATCCCATTAAATATCTCTACTTATAGTCTCCTTAAAACTGCTATAATATAGAATTATCAATTTCTAACAAATGGTTTGGTAATAAATTCCAATCCCTAATCATTGTCAGGATTCAGCCATTTCATTAAAGTTGAATACACGCCTTTTTTGATAAGAACTGGGAAATTTTGCCGAGGCTCATTGTTCTTAATTTTGTGGCTGTTTCATCCTCAATTTGTTCTTATTTTTTTTATTGCTGTGAGCGGTTTGACATAATGAAAAGTATTGAAACAAAAAGACAAAACATTGAAAAACAGTGGTGATCATGTTAGTAACTTTTAGTATTACATAAATACTGGACAAGAATAGATATAGTAATAAATGAGAAACGGTAATTCTGTGTTTTATTGTGCACATTGCGAATGTACATGATTCAGTAAAGTTTTAGCTAGAAATATTTTCATATTTTTTCACCCTCAGCCTGAGCTTGTACTTAAATTGTTTTTACATTTCGGCCAATCTGAGCCTCATTGTTCTTATAAAATTGTGTAAGCGTGTAGTAAGGCTTCTAAATATAATATGTTAAACTGATTTTTTAAAAAATGTGCAAAACATTCAAGTTTTAGTTGTTAGAGAATATTCTTGAAAGTCCTGTGGAAAAGTCCTTGAATTTCACAGAAATAGTGGTAACCCAGATTAGAGATTTAGAATATCGTCATGATTAATTGTTGCCGTTGACCGTTATCTCCGTGATACGGAAGCAGCCCTGCTCCATTATCCTTACTGTTTTCTGGCTGATTTACTTTTCAAATTCCTTTTAATCCATACAAACATGAAGCCATCTATAAAGAGTCAGTTTTATAAATTGATAAGTTGTACATTGTAGTGAGAAGACTTTTGGTACTTACATTCGGACTGTAGTCCTTCATCGGAGTGCATGCGTGGGAGATAAATATAAAGGTCGTTATATATAGTGATACATAGCAAGATAACACATCGGAGTCCATGCGTGAGAGATAAATATAAAGGTTGTTATATATATATCTATAGTGATACAAAGCAAGATAACACAATGAGATAGTTACGTAAAAACAAAAAGAAATAAAAGGATATAGATGTGTGAGAAGCAAATATATTTTAAAAAAAGACGAAAAATTCCGGAACAACAAAAGGTTATTAGAACGTAAAACGTTCATTTATCCCGTGGGAATAAGAGTGTTATTGAGTCGATTGCTCATATTTTATAGAATATTTTCAAGTACTTCAACTAGTTTTTATCAGCCCTTATAACAATCTGGCAACGTTTCCACATCATTCATCGCTTGGTTTCAATATGGTTGTAGGTTCTTTCCACTTGTGTTGGAGCGGTTCCAACCACCGCCTCCAAAAAGCAACACTCCCCCACCGTATTCCCCAGCGGGGAAGAAGGGCATACTCACTCCTCTATGGGAAAAAGAGAAGAAAACCCAGGTATGGCTACTGCTAGTAACCAGAGTTTTCATCTTCAGTCAGTTTAGCACTAAATTCTGAAACGAGCGTGGGACAGTTTGCATGACGTTCAATGTTTTATAAAAACTTGAATTTATTGATCTATGTGTCTACTGTAGCTATATTTGTTTGTCTGTCTGTCTGTCCGTCTGTCTATTTATTTAGCAATGTACCTACCAATTTTCTATTTGTGCAACGTTTGTTTAGATAGCACATACGTTGCTTATAGCAAGTACTTATAGCCATTAAAATGAACAGTAATACAGTTTTTGTTGCGAGAATGATTCCATCGATTTACTACAAATACTAGTGTCCATGAATGCTCGCTTGTCTCTGTTGGTCGAATATGTAGAGCTGTTTTATCCAATTCATTGTAAACGGTACGTGAAGCTGTTTTTGTGTCTTCTGGTTGCCACGTTCTATGAGAATAGTATTCACGTCAAAATATTCGCAATCATTTGAGCAACTTTGGCTTTTACTTCATGTAGACGACAATAGATGTTTAAGACAATCATAAGAGAGATAAAACTCTCCTCAACTTTGTTTTGAACAATGAAAAGTAATGTTTAATCCTGTTCCTCTACATGTAGTAATGGTGAACACAATAGTGACCTTTATAGTATAGTAAAAACTATACTATAATGTTCACTATTGTTTACGTGTAATCATCATCATTTGATGAACTTTTATTTTATGCGAATGACGATAGACGTTTAAACCAATCAAAACAACATAAAGCTCCCTTCGTTCTTGTTTTAACCAACCAAAAGTTGTGCTCGTTACAGAAAGTAATAAAGTTACTTGTCTATTGATCCGTACAATGCATGGAGCTAACATGGAAAAGCCATTGTGTGTAATACTGTACGCCAATGAATTTTTATTCTTTTTATTTGAAAATAAGCTTATTCACCTTATTGTGGAAAAGATAGTTAAAAAGATAAAATTATTTTAACCAATCAAAATCCGTGCTCTCTACACGAAATAATATGATGACTTTTTGAAGTGATCCTTACAAGTTATGCTAAGAAGCCTTACGTGTAAATAACAATACGCTAATGATTTTTTTAGCCTTCTCCGTGCGAAGAAGAACCTATTCACATCATCAATGTGGCGATAAAGATCGACAAGAAAAACAAGGACCCAGTTCTTTTGAACGAGCAAGTGTACGAGTTTACCAAGTCCCAGGTAAGGCCATGAATTATTCATGACGACTTGCGGCGAAGTCAGCTGTAGACTTAGTCTTTAATATGAAGAAGTGGTTCATATTGATTGGTCTCACTAAAGCAGCAACATAGTAAATTGCATTTCTTACATTTACCATCGGCCATGTGCAATCATTCAATTTTAACACGGTTTTATATTGAAGGGTTAGAGACTGATGCACAACTGATTGGCCCTCGCGCTGGCCGCACAGTGACTGAGAAATTTAATATTACAGGAAGCATGGAAGTGTTTCTACTTGTAAAATAAACGCGAGGTGAAAGTTTTTAACCCTTTTTATTTGTAATCTGAGTTCACCGCATTGTACAGCATGATAAATGACTTCACAAACTTGAAGCAAAAGTTTAAACAAACAAAAATCATTAAAATAAATGGTACATAATTAAAATGGCGTAGTTCAAAAAGAATATTGTAGATATTACAAAAAAGCTGTACATGAAGAAAGATTAAAAATATAAATTTTAAAAATTAAAGCGAACGACATGATTTTTAGGAGCAAATAGACCAAAGGATTCAATTCCTTTTTGAACAATACAGAAAAAGATAGTGAAAAAGTTACAGTGCTGCGATTGTACACACAAAACTCAACCTTCAAGGAACGAAGGTTGTGCAGTAAATGTATTTAGATTCGTATGTACCTGTTTATTCTGTTGACAGTACATACAACTAGTCCAAGTCAGTAAATACCATCATTCTTACGACGTCCACTTTTGTAAATAAAACAATGTGAAAATGTTGTATTTTCTCTTTTTGTGTGTGTGTGTGTGTTTGTATTTCCTATTACGTTGCAGTCCTTTATTCTATTACTAGCTTACACCTAATTACGATCTATGTAGTTTCTTTCTATTATTTTCCGTCAGTATGTTAATTATCTTACAGATCTCTTTATTATTGCATTTTTACATTTCAGTAATCTCTATCTTCACTTGAATCTATAGTTGCATAATTATTGCATAAGTATATCAATTGACTAGACTTTTTTTTGCCATCTTACCTGACGATGTCGTCGAGATGACGACGAAACTTAGCTTTTTATTGTTAATCTTCATAGTTAACTAAAAAATGTCATTTTTTAAATTTGTTGTTCATACTGTTTTACAGACTTCCGTTAAAATTGTCTAAGCTTTGGTAAATGATATATCATTTATGTTCACCTTACAGAAAGTTATTCTTAAGGAAAAAGGGATTCGACGAATAACCTACCTTTTATGTGACTGCAAGGTACAGGTTTCCTTTTCTTTATTACTGTACTGGGATATTTTTTTGGGAACAGAAGAGGAAAAGAATGTGGGATCTTACTTTGTATACGCTAGAGAACTCGTTTGCTATGTTAGCTTTTCTTGAGGCTAAATGTGTAATTTTTTCTTACTTTGTTATTTAGTAGCCAAACAAATGTTCTGTATCCTGTATCGTTTTCAGTTAGCTATTATATTCAGTAAAATCTTTCACTTAATAAAATGCTTTTCAGGTGTTGTTCAGCACTTTATTATTTTTGCTATCAAGTATTTCATCGGTAATCTTTCCTACCTTGTTTGACACATATGATCGTGGTAACGAAGATCATAAGTACTGGACAATATTACCTTTATTTGAATTTGTCCTTACTGTTACTCAGTTTATCGCCTATGATATTTTTGTTATTTGTGTTGAAAGCTCTCTCAATGGTGCGATTTTCATTCCCCATTTTTTCCATGACTCAGTTTTATTAAGGTTGTCAACATTGGTTTTAAAGCTATGTCTCTGTCATTTTTAAATTCATCATAATTCATTAATCCTAGGAAAGATTAGAACGTGGTTCAATCATTATGATGAGCATTGGTCCCTTTTGTACTCTTCTTATGATTATCAACGTTGTTTACTAGTGCTTCCGCTGTTGATACTATTTTCTATTCTACCATTGTTGTTGTCGTTGACTTTGTGCTCAGTTTTGATGTTTGATAATTTCAGGGCACGCTTCCTTGGTTCTTCACGTTTAGAGCACAAGATGATGTAAGCATTTAGTTGAAACTTCATTTAAGATACAGTATTTTTAGGGATGTTACATGAACTCAGATCATTTAGATATATAAAAAAGAGACTGTAAAAGTTTTGGAACAGACTCGCTGTTTAGAATTATATCATAGTTACTGAAAGAATTCTGTTTTAGGCGACGAAATTGTTCAGAACAGAAACAAGTTTTGGCGTTTTTTCACCTTTATACTATTGTAATTAGGATTTTGGTTAACGTATACCAGGTTTGATCTGTTCGTGTTCTGTTTTTAGTTTGAAGAAGATAAAATCTACCGCCATCTTGAACCAGCTCTTGCATATCAACTGGAGATCAACCGACTGAGGAATTTTGACTTGCAGTTTATCCCTGTGGACAACCACAGCCTTCATCTGTACTTTGGCTCTGCTAAGAAGGTAACCAGAATACCTCTTAAGTGTTAATGTATGAAATTATGATAATGATGATAGTGATGATATTGATAAGTAAATATAAATGAAATATATTAACACAAAGTTTGCGAGCTTAAAAAAGCACTACATTTTAACTAGACAAGTCTTCTTTAAATATAAAGTTCAAATTGGCGGGTAATGACAGATGATAAATGTTGGTGATAATGATGGTGATAATAATGATGGTGATGATGATGATGGTGATGGTAATAATGGTGATGGTGATAATGATTATGGTGATGATGGTGATGATGATGATGGTGATGATGAT
>JAPEIX020102586.1:0-10193 GCA_026122405.2 Zoanthus sansibaricus
GATCAAAACTTTCAATTGTCTGCGGAAGAATTGATTAATAAATGAATATTTGTACGTGTGTTCCATGTCAAAACGCCGAACTTGCAATCTGTCCATATCTCTTGGCAGTATTTGGATTGATGCCGTTTGTTCAAACACCCCAAATCGATGAATGAAATCTGGCGGGACGAAACCAACAACCATTATCTTCTGAACAATTTTTTCAGTAACGGTTTGTTTGTTTCTTGTAAATTTAAAAATGAAAATTCTCTTAACAGTAAATTTGACAATTTTTGAATGAAGTGCATTGAATTTTGCCGGAGCTTTTTGGCCTGGGTGTTAGCAGAGAAAAACGTTGTAACATTACAATTGTTTACTATTCATTAAAATGATTTCGCTGCGTGTCAACCGTTGGTTCGTCCTCAGAATGTTCTTCAAAATGCCACATAATAAATATCTTATTAACCTCGTTTGCTCGATCCGTAAGTTACGGACCCAAGTTTTTTCCTCATGGCCCGCGCTCTTCGTACTTGAAGCATAATGAAAAAAAGGTCGGGTCCGTAACTTACGGTACGGACCTCGCACGCGGTTAATAACAGGTATGTAACACACTCGTATCTATGTAATAAATATTAAATATAAGCTAAGCAATGTGTCCATGCAACAAACTTAAAACATTGCTGACCATTTATTCTGTTTTCACAAAACAGGATGGAAAATGATTGTTTTTGCTAAAACAAAAAACTCCATTTTTTACATTATTTTTTTATATGCAAAAACAGCATACAAAATTTTGATCAGAAATTTGAGTCACATTAAATCCTAATACTTGTTTGCTGAATTGTGAAAGTTCAGTCACTAATTTCAGGATAACAGTTCCTTAAAGTGGCAGCGAGTGTTGACTGGCAGGATTCGTACTGCTGAAGAGAATTTTGTAGCATACCGTGCTTTTTTTGCCAAAACAAGTGTCTGCAGCTTCAGTACCGACTTCAAAAGTAATGTTGTGTTCTCCTAATTGATTAGGATATTTTATTCTGGTATATTGGTCATTTTTTTGCGCTTTTGTTTTCTCTGTATATATCAGCCGTCCCTATTTTTTCTTTGAACAACAACTTCGAACTACGAACTGTACCACATTAATTTAGTAGTCTTAAATTTGCAATCTTTCGGTTTGTGTCCGGTCTTGCGCTCCTAACACATTGAGCCGTGGAAATCTGTGGCTCAAATGAGACAGTTTTCTCTTTCTTGTTTGACTGCATCTTGTTAAGTTCGTTCTTCTGGTTTTGACCGTAAATAGTTTCTTTGGAGACTTTGGCAACGTGTTCTATTTTAGTTGCTAAATCAATCGCTTTATACAAAGTTAAGCTTGTCATTTCTTTTATTTCAAATAATACATTAATACTGCTTCATTGCTAATGGAACAAATAAATCTTGTTCTTATGGCATTACCTAGGGGATCTTTGATAATTGGAAAATTTCACTGGTTACAACATCCTAACCTTTTCGTGTTACCAACGCCTACATGGTTTCACCTGTGGTTAGTTTGTATCCATAACTATTTAGCTCGCACACAATAAAACGTTTTGGACAAAACTTCTAAAATAAAGTTTGATATTCCAGAGATGCTAAGGTGGTTAACATCTTTGGGAGGTGTTTGTTGGCTTTTCAGATTCAGTGTAAGAAGTCTGAAAGTAACTGGCGATTGATTGGTTAAGAACACATGTGAGATATTCTCCTTTGGTACTGAATTTGCTTCGATAAATATTGTGAAACGTATCCGGTAATAATTCTGCAGAAGAATCCTAGCGATACACAGATTGACAAGAACAATGGTCCGGGGGCCTTTCAACATCTTCCAGAAAAACATAGTTATCGCAACAGTAAGCGTGACTGTTAGGAGTGAAATGGAACAGCCAACAGTTGAGACAATTTCGAGTCCTTTTTTATGATCATCAGGAATCTGAAAAAAAAGAACTAAAAGTAATTATTTAATATTGAAGAACTCAAAGGCTTGATTTCATCATGTAAGTTGTATTTTTCCTTTTTAAATAGCTAGCTGCACTTTTTCATTAATAAATGCTGTCATTTCTATAATAAACAGAATCATCTTGCGTTGAAAATCTCGGCCCGCTTGCTTAAATAAAACGTTTACTTAACCTAAACCTCTGGATAGCAAAGTTAGTATCTCCATTTCTGCATGTAAGTATTGACATTTTTATCAGATACTCACAGCTACTCCGTAGGGATCCATCAGAGCGGCAAATACGGTTAGATGGTTGCAGACACATGTTGTTATGGTATCATTGGACTCCTCGGAATCACGTTCACAACCAATATCTTCCCAATAGGAATGAAGGCCAGGTTTCCAGAACACGCATGTCCCAACAGGATTGGTCAATAAAACCTGATAAAGATAAAACAAGAAATATCCTTGTTTCTACTTTTTCTTCGTTTTAGTATTGTCAAATGAGCTTTCACTTAGCATCTCATCTATTTATATATCCAAAGCTAATTCTTTGTTCTTTGGTCTTAAAACTCTGGAGTTAAAAGTATCAATTCATAGGTCATTGCCGTGTTTTGGTCAACCAGTTAGCTTTCAAATAGGAAGTAATTTTTCTTTCATCAGAATTAAGGTTTTTACTAACATTTGTTGTATATAAGATGTACAGAAATTGATTTTCGTTTATATTTAAGATGTTTCCTGGCATTCTGTAAATTCGGGATACACTTGGTCTTGGGATATTATGAGCCTATCTCGGGGACTGGCTTACAAAATCTTTGGTGTCTAGTAAGTCAGATATCAGCGATTGTAAAAAGCTGCCACAGTTCACAAAGTTTCACTGCAAGTCTTTTTCTCATGTTTCATACGCTGACAGCACGTAATTAGTTCAATCAACCAATTTTTGTTTCATGACTCTTCAAGATGGCGGAGGGATGAACTGCTTGGCTTTGAAAAACGTTTCTATTTTATCACCTTACATTGAACTTTCTTAAACGTCTTAAAACAAAATAACAACGGCGACCAATTGCAACTGTGGTATTTTGTATACCTATATAGATGCTTATTTAGTTCATATAAAAATGGCTATTGTTTTAATTGCGTTCGGCAAACTGACAGAGAGCTCGTGGTTGACTGTGCTTATATTTGATAGGACGTAGTTTACATTTCAAATTTGCAAAAAGAAGGTTTTTTAAACTTGCCGCCACGCACGTGTTCCTTTGCTTTCGTTTGAATAGGGGCTCCTCCATATAAGGCTTTTTCCTTATATGGAAATGATATACAAAGAAAGCGTTATAATTTTAATACTTCATTTTGGGCGAAAACGTTTTTGTAGAAAGAGTTTGAGTTATACAATAAATAGTTTGAAACCAAACAAGAGATACGGTTATCTGAATTTCAAAACATGTCATTGATTTAGTGAACGTCTCACCTATAATATTTACAAACAAAATTGACACAATTTATTCCGAAGTAAAAAATGTCTTACCTCTTTGTTCTGCAGGACAATCTTCACAGGTGTATTTAGAGGTTTTATCAGAGGTGGCCTAATTGTGCTTGACACAATACTTGTGCTAGATTTAATCTTCATCTCGCTCGTTGTGTTCAATTTCTTTACCAGGCTCATTTTACCAACAGAGAGTTGAAGGATATTATTCAAGGTGAGATAAACCACGTTTACAACGACCATTGGTCGATGGGACCAGAACACTTCCGCTGGTAGGGAGATTATGGTGTCGTTGTAAATGTAGGTTAAACCGTTTCGCACAGCCTTTGAAAATTGAGAAATAAACAAAAGATGGCACAGTTTGAGCACATTAGAATAAAACACACTAACGCAAAACAGAGCATGCGCACAAGAAAATCATTCTTTACACAATACTATTTAAGTCAATATCTTACCACTAAAAAGTATGCTCTTTATTACACTTTTTATCATACAATATGAAACGAATGAGTTAAGTTGTCAAATGAAAATACCGTATTTGCCTCCATATTTGGTCCAGAAACAAACAATGCTAGTTTCATTTGGCAAACTTTTCGATATCATTGTTGCAAGCAGTTGTCCAAAAGACTTGCAATAACTGAGTTTATAACATGAGTTTGAAGATTGGGCCGTTTATACAATATTTCGACTGGCCGTTACCAGTCTCTATCAGATTTTATTATTAGGACAATTTCTGTTACAGCTTTTTATATGTTAAAAATAAAATCAGTAACAGATGGAAATTACAAACATTGCAAGGATTGCTAAATTTTTGTATTTCCACAAAAAAAATTCGGACAACTTGTTTTAATAGTTTAAAGACAGTAATGATAAATGTTTCGAAACAACGAACATAAGATAAAAACCTGGCTGTTGGGCCATATCCTTTTAACTTGCATTCCGATATTTGTTGTGTTTACTTCCACAGCTGTCAAATTGTTGGTGGTGAGCTGACACCCAACTTTGTGTCCGTATTCATCAACCATAGTGATCAAGTCCTTCTCGTCTGTACTGTTCAGCTACATGTGAAGTAAAGAATGAATAGCTTAGTTATCTCTGATAGCTGAAACCTCTTGTATGTGGTGAATACATTAGTGTCACTCTTCTCCTAATAGTCACAGATAGATCTTGTCCTCTTCCTCCTCCTAACTCGCCTTCTTCTTATCATGTTCATCTCGCCTTCTTATTTTATTTATTGTAATTACTTCTTAGTTTTTCAAAATATTTAAGTAAATAAAAACTTACCATTTCAAGTTCATTCCATGCATTTAGATTCACTGGATCAAATAAATTGTTCACTACACCGATAAAATGTTTATGATTTTCTTCAACAAACATTTCTTTCATATTTTTACTTTGGAACAGCAGAATCATGTGGAGGATGTCCATCGAGGTTTGAAGGTCAAGCACTGAAATCGACAACTGAGACTTTGGGTCTCTAATTTTAGTCGCCTCAAAAAGAATAGCAAGTACTTTATTGACTTGAGAGGCTGTTGCGTTCAGCTCACTGGCAGCTTCCATCTGTGTAGAAAACACAAAAATAATATGTTTCTTCATCTAAAAAGACACTACGACATGTAAGATTAGCTATAGAAATAATAATGGAAGGTTAAAAAATAAATTTCAAGCCTAAGGAAATTTTTATATATGGATAATTTCACGAAATTAATACATTCATTGATTAGATTCATTTTCAAATTAAAACACAAAATGTCGTTAATGCTGTTAAACTTAATTTAGTTCTAATTATGCAAACTAGAATGCATATAAAATTTGAAAGTTACTCTTTCTTATAAAAAAACAAAATAAATCTCCACAGAAACACCACGAGATCCGAAGTTAAGCGCTGAACCAATCATGTAGCAAAATTGTTCTCTATCCCAGACTACATTGCAAGATGAAAAGAACAAGAACAATATAAATTGGTAAAATGAATTGGAAATAAGAATTCAAGCATGGGACCAGTTAGTAAACTTATTATTTTGCTATCATAATCTTAAATGTTTCTTCAAATGCAGATATTTGCTAACCCAATATATATAGAATGCAAAGATTATTCAAGTTAGTACCCAGGCTTATTTCCTACTCCCGTAAAGAAATGAGCTTGAGTATGAGATTGAAAATTATTAAGTGTGCGACGTGAAATACTTAATTCTCGTAACAAATTTTGACTCAAAAGAATTGCTTGACGAAATAATCTCTTTGGTAAAATAACTTAAAAAACACACTGCTTTGCTCATTAAAACGTATGAATGTTCATACAAAAAAAGTATATTCGTCATTCATCTCTTAAGATGGAAAAATAAAACAAAAATCACACAAACGGATTCAGTTACAAACCAAGATAACCTAGGTGCATCCAAATGCAAAGATCATATTTACCTGTTTCTTGAGATGTTCAAAAATGTTACTTGTGCAGTTGCGAAATAAAGGGACAACATTATCCTGTGTTGCAGGTTTTCTGCCAAAATCACATATCTGAGTTGCAATTGTTTCTAGAAAAGGAATTTTAAACAAGTTTACGCCTCGTGAAAGAGTCGTCTTTTAATAACGTTTTGCTTTCATTACTGTTGCTCTGAAGGGACTGTTCTTGTCCATCTCTACGATGTACATATCTCTCTCATGTTAATTCCGTGTAAATTTAAAAATCACAACAGAAAAAAAACGTATATCACGTCAGACCATGCCTACACCCCATTCACATTACTTCACAACGCATCAAATTTTATCAAACCACATCACATCTCATTTTATTACTCTCCATCACATCACATCACATCGCTTCACAACACATCACATCTTCTCACATCATATCACATTGCTTCACAACACATCACATCTTATCACACTACATTACTTCACACTACATCACGTTACTTCAAACTACATTACTTCACATCACATCACATCACATCACACCTTAATACTTCACCACATCATGTTTAAACACAACACATCACTTAACACCACATCACATCACTTTGCACCACATTACATCACTTTACTTCACATATTATCGCTCCATATGAAATTACTTCACAATGCATCACTTAACACCACATTACATCCTATTTTACTGCATCACATCTCTTTGCTCCACATCACATAATTTCGTACCACGTGCACATCACATCAGATCACTTCACATCTCACTACTCCACGTTTCACATCTCACCATTCCACATCATACCACTTCGTACCACATCACGTCAGTTCCAACCAAGTCGCATCACTGCACAGCACATTACATCACCCTGGTCATTTCACACCACACCACATTGAATCATTTCACTTCACGCATTATCACAAGACACTCGTCTTCTAGCAGCACATAATCGGCTTTCGCCTCGCTCATTATTCATATTTCTCGTTCATTTTATCGCCAGCTCGTGGGTAGGTATGAACTGAAAGTAACTAACCCTTAATTAACAGATCTAGATCTTTTCATTTCCATACTTTCTGATACTGAAAAATTAGAACAAGGCTGAAAATAATTTATGATATTATTTTACCTTCTTTGGCAGTTCTTGCAAACGGAGTTGACGTAGATGGAACTTTAGATGTGATTTGCGTTGCAGCTAGTGATTGTTTAACATTTTCGTGTTTCGCATATGTGTTTGAAACCGTTTTTGGAAAAGTTCGAATTGTAATAGTCAGTGTCTTGGGTATCTCTGAGAACTTCTTGTTACTTGTCAACCATCTGAGTGGTGGTCGTGATGCAAACTTATCACTTACGTTTCCGAACGAGGCTGTCACAGACCTTACCATCAGTTGTGTTGCAGTTTCAGAACGTTTTGAGATGGTTCGTATCACAGTGTCCGCTGAAGATACACCCACAGCTTCTGTACGATCTGTTGTACTAATAGTTGATACTGACACTGATAGTAACATTGTTTGTGTTACAGTTAGGTAGAGTGTTGAAGTAGGCAACTTACTTTTTTCCGTTGACGAAGTAACCACTGTTTTTATTACTAAAGGAGCAGTAAATACTGGATGAGCTCCGTATGTTTGAGGCAAAGTTGTTTTGGACGTTGGCAATGTCCGAAATGGTGATGAAGGGGGCTGGGTGGATACTGTAGGGTCCAAGACCATTGCCTTATCTGTAGTCTGGAATTTTGTCGTAGCATTATTCAAAAATATTTTCACTGTGAAGAAAAATACAAAATGTTTGACTTTGTTTTAATTTTGTAAACGGTTTGGCATGGTGGCGCAGTTGGTAAGAGCTTTGTCTTTCAGCTAAATAATCCCAGGTTTGAGCCGTGGCTCTGCCGAGAATTGCATACAGCCACTTGTTGCATCCCTATCGCCGAGAGCAATTTAATGAGTTATGTACCATATTTTTACAACCAACCTAATTTAAAAGCTTATCATACGACAAGATGGCCTAGTGGTAAGGTACAGCACTAACGACTGTCATATTTCCTGTACACAAAAAATCTTAAAATGTATATCTTGTTTTACCCGCATGTTTTATAGCGAATAAGGACGTTACTGTAGGCCCTCGGCGACATATGTGTGTTTATGTGTGTGTCTATCATGTAAAAGGTCTCCGTTCACCGTAGAAAGGTAAAGATGGTGTCTTCAATTAGTAGGCCTTTGGCCAGCTAAATAAAAATGACAGCTAAAGAAAGTTATTATTATTATTAATAACATTAATCCTGGTGACAAAACAGTTATTGAGCTAGTACCTACTGCTTACCTGGAAGTTTATAGATCTCAAGTCTTGTTGTTGGGTAAGTGCGATAGCTAGTTGGCCAGAAGCGAACTTTACGCGCCATTACTGGAACAGGCAGTACTCGTCTTGCAGCAGTGCCGCTGTTTGAATTCCCTGTAAACAGCTGACCAAACAGACAAAATTACTATTCTATTTGATTGATTTTTCTTGGATCATTTGCAGCAGCTTCTGTTGTAAATGTTATTATCACTGTCTAGTGTAAATATCATCTTCACTTCAAATGCTATTGCTTTTTCAAGTATTAACAATAGAAGTTAGCATATATTATTCCCAAGAGTCACAAAAAAAGACAGCGGCGGTTTTGGTGTCCCAATAAACCGCGTTTTGACGTGCGAAAACCCTCCACTGTGCCCGCATTGTTATTTTCATTGTCCATGTTGTAAATGTACTGATCAGATAATAACCAAGTGCGAGGTCTGTACGGAAAAATATTTGCCCGATGTCTTCTGTTTGACCGAGCGAACGAGGTTATTAAGATACTTATTACATAGTTTTAGTTCTAGGTCAGTAATAGAAAACAAACGAGAAAAACGTTAGCGAGTATAATCGGTTCAATAAAACCCCGGTTTTGTATGGGAAGTTCTTGGACCAAGTTTTGGCCAATCAGCGTGCTTGATTTGGTTATTGGGCCTAGAAATTTGACTTGCCACGTAATAACTGTTGTTATAACTCGAAATATCGCGGTCAGTATCCTTCCACTCATTTTCAGCTACTGTCACTAATACTGCAAAATGTTTTTCTGTTATATTCTGAACTAGAAGTAAATGTTTTATTTGGATCTGAACAATAATAACGTCATAATCAGTACGACTTGTAACTTGTTTTCATTTTTTTAGAACCACGAGACACCCCTTGGTATAAACATTTGGTATTTTCAAAGGCATCATCTTGCAATTCAAAAGCTAACACTAATCATACTTTGTAACTTTAATTTTGAACCCCACTGAATCAGAATCAAGTTTAATAAAATAAATAGAACTGTTTAAAACTGTGAAAATATCATTATCACTTTTTCAGCGACTGTCTCCATGTTTCAGGGTGTTTCTAAACCTTTTTCCTGGCGATCCCAGAGGCTCAATTGAGCTGGTACTTAACTCAGGTTTCTGTATAGTATTAAGCGGATGAGAGTCTTTAACTTCCTGTGGATGGGACACTAATCCATCGCAGGTTAGCTCCCAGCAGATGCTGGTACTCATTTATCCAGCCTACCACGAAAGGATCGATGGAAAGCTGAGTTAGCTTAGGCGGAAAAAAAAATCGTACAAATATTTAAACCTCGGCAGAGCCGAGAATCGAACTTGTGACCTTGTGACATGAAGGCAGAGATCTTACCAACTGCCACGTCCCTACCTAAGTCTCAGAGTGATTTTAAATAATTCATTTTAAATTTGTTATGATTGTCGTTGATTGGTTAATACTGATACCTTCACAGTTCCATTCTTTGTTCTGTAGTACTGCCAGACACTGCCGTTAACAGAAAACTGTAATTTATACTTCGTTGTCCATTCTTCGTGAATTGAAATACGATCTCCTTGAGTTTCTATGGCGCAGATATAAAATACATCTCCAAGATCAACTTCGAGGTAGGGGGATTTATCAATGTCTGTCCTCGGTGTCCAACCGTTTGAATTGTTGTTAAGGCGAGCGTTGTGTGGTGGGTAGTTTGGGTAATAAGATGAGGCAGTGAAGCTGCTTGGAGGAATAATGGTACTATTGAAAAGTCCAACAGCTACGCATTCTGTAGCAAAAAGAAAAGTTTTCAATCTCAAAAATGTGGCTAAGTTTGTGACGCTATGTAAGTAATTATAAAAAGAAACCTAAGAATAAAGTTTAAGAAATTTTAATAATCATTGACAACTCGCTAAAAAAGAGATTTTCTTGTTAAAATCCCTTTCTCTTCCAGTTAAGAAATCCATCAGGTGTAAAACAGCGAAATAAGCGCATTTCCAGCTTGTGTGCGCAACTCCACAATCTTAGCAGATTTGGTGAACACA
>JAPEIX020102618.1:0-10190 GCA_026122405.2 Zoanthus sansibaricus
CTTGTTGGTCTGCGCTCCAGTTTAATCTGGTCGTCCCATTGGCTATGTGCTTTTCTACAAGATTTTTTTTGTCAATCTCCAGTTTTTCAATTAACTTATTATCTTAAAAGCAGAAATGATGTTTTCCGTCGGTCTTGAGTTACAGCTTTAAGGGTGAACATTGCATTGACAATGACATTCTTGTTGGTGGTTTAGTTTTTGCAATACCGAACTGACGAGTCCCAATATAAGGATGAAAAGGCTGTCTACGGTTGCATGTTCTGACTTGATCCGAACTCATCATCGAATTGGTTCACTAGCAAGTTTATTTTTCTTAATACATCAGCTTTTCATTAATGTGTCTCATTTATCAGAGTTTACACCCAAGTGCTGGATTTGGCGGGCTTTTTGACGCGCGTCAGGACATTTTCCCACCTTTTAAATTGACTTGAAGTTTGGATTTGCCGCACTTTGCGACATTTTTGTTTGTTTTCTTTTTGTTTAATTTTTTAGAATGGGTTTTAACCTTTTGCCAGTTTTACTGAAAACCGTATTTACAATTGAAATTGGTTTGTTTTATTGTGGCGAACATTTGGAAGCAAAAATTTGCAGAGTACTGATTTTTTTTTTTTTGACAAGATAGCAATGTTTATTTAGTCGAGGATCCGGAACCTCCTGACTCACCGACGTGTAAAAACATTAAAATACTCGTTGATATCTTCTAATCCTTCATAAACATATCGAACTTACTTCCCAAAGGACCACTTACGAGTTTTAAAACGAGGTAATTTGTTATATTTCTTTTTACGGTTTCAGTAAGTTTCAGCTTTTAAGTGCTTCGCTATTCGTTCCTGAAAATTATTCTGTTAATTCTGCTAATCTTATTCTATTGTTCTGTTTAATCATTCTTTACGAATTTTTTTTATTTCTGTTTGTTTTTCTATTTGAACTTACTTATTTTAATTATGTAGTTTTTTTTAATTTTTAAGATTCTTATTTGATCAAACTCTTGATTCAAGTTCGCCGTATGTCATGTATCGCGTCTTGGCAACGCAGTAAGCTCAGATTTTATATTGCAGTGCAAACACTCGAACCATGAACGCTATGAACTTTTTTCATTTTATTCCCACTTATTTCATTATTTTTCCTAGAAGTAGCCAATCACGGCTGCGGGTCGATGTAACGGCCTTTTTTCTGACTTCATTCCACGTTATTTTCAAAATGCCGCCGTGATTTCACATAACGGTTCACGGATGTGTTGGTTAGTTCTGGAAATGTATAAATAATTACAGAATACTGGAATAAATTAAAGGTGCTGTTACACAATCCAACTTTTAACGCGATTTTTTGCGCAATGATGTTGCGTTAAAAGTTGAGTGTCGTGTACCAGAGCAGACTTCTCGCGCAATGTTTTGCTCGGCAACGCAAAATGACGAATTTTGAGAAAGTTGGCTCGTGTAACACGTCACACCAACCTTAAATGCAACATTGCGCGAAAAGTCGCGTTAAAAGTAAGATCGTGTAACACCACCTTTAAAGGAAAATAAAGTACAAACTTAATGAAAACAAAGCCATAGTGTTCACTATGGTTCGAGTGTCCGCACCGTAAACCGGTTAGTAACTTCTAAATAGTGTTTTTTTTAAATACCTGCACTTGCTGGTAAACTTGAAAATGTTCATAAGGCACTCGGCTTTCGCTCCGTGTTTTCAAATTTTTTCATTTTTTATTTTGCCAGAGCGTGTGAGTATTTGTAAACAAACTATACTCAATTAAAAACATCAAAGAAACTGCGGTTAAAAACATCATAGAACAACGCATGTTGTAGATTTCAAATATATATTTGAAAGTCAGTAACCCTTTTTAATTTATACAGGATAACATTAATTATAAATAGTGTCCTTATATCATATATGGAGCAAAGCTCTCAGTCAAAAGAGCTTTCCAAAATCTTGCGTTTAGCTTTATGAATAATGTGGGACATTTTAAAGATTCCCTCTGAATAAAACTGCAAACTGAAGGATTGCTTTATTTTCGTTTTAAAAAAGGAAAATGTGAGGTAAGAAACATGTAGTGTAACTATTGTAATGCAAAGGAAATACATTTAAAAATAATTATATATAACTTAAAGCTGCTTAAAAAAACAAGGATCGGCCAGGCAGACAAAAACATCTCCCGCCTTGTGAACTAATTATGAACTGAATTGGCATCATTGCCGGAAAATGAAACACTTTTAAAACTAATGATTCCTGTGGTTTGCAAATGCCGACAGGTTGGGTTTGGTAGTTTGGTGTTGCAGTCTGCGGCACAAGTTTGTTTACACGCTTGTGGTTTTGATAGATTATACGGTGATAAACAAGGTCAAGACTATCGAATATCTTTTCTGTGGTACGTCAGTGACCTTTCGTCTAGGCGGGAGAAAATTCGTAGATGTTTTCTGTTCTGTGCAGATTAAGATTAGGATGTACGTAAAATGTCAAGTTTTCTGCTTCTACTAATAATTGGCAAAAACAACAATATAGGTTTTTGTTATCGATTTAAGAATAACATGCAATCCCATACCAAGTTAATGAAGTTTATAGTTACACTTTGGAGCTGCAATAGCGGTTTAGAAAGCACAGCAAAATGAAAAAAAAACTTGTTTTTCTCTCGCACACAATTTAAACTTCCGTTAAGTATTTGGAACTAGATTTATCTGCAACTTAAACTTCCGTCGCAAGCCCAACGTATTTCAAAAGCAGAGCAATTTAATAAATTACCGTTTAGCAAGGATTTGATGTTATATTTTTGAAGTCAGTTATTCAAGTTCAAAGTCAATCAAATGAACAATACTTACTTGAAAACCAATGTGATGACATAAGAATTTCAACTTTAAGGCTTTAAACATCCATTTTTAAGGAATTTGGAATTTGCAGCGAACTGTTCGGTTTTCTCAGTAGGACACAAACAAGAAGATTTCCATTGAAGTTTTTTGAGGTACACTCTACTCAAACAGCCATCGTGCAGAAATGGTTGTTCAGTAAAATGTTTATAAAGGAGCGCTGCACACTTTTCGGCTCGTGTCTACACTAGCACGGCAACAGACTTTTCAACAGCGCGAAGTTTGGAGATTGATTGATAACCCTCTCAAAGTACGTCTGACAGACAGATGCAATCTATATATGCCGGATAATATTGTGACCTTAAAAAGTTTTTAAAGCACAACTTCAAGAAGTGGAATAACTTCTTTTGTCATATTTATCATAGCTGTGCGCAACACGCGCCTACCACTGATGAGGCTTAGAGCTTAATCAATTGTTTCAAGTGGTCTTCAAAACTGCTGCATATAAAGTAACATATCGTGCGTCGGTCGCGATTCTGAAGTGTTTCTTTGACGTGTAAAATTTCACAAAACACTTTAATTTATCAATAAATACTTTTTTATTGGTGAATAAAAAGCTTTTCAAGAAAATTTTTTAACTCTCAGATTTTATCACTTGTAAAATCTTAGCAAAACAAGCAAATTTTCTTCACTGAGTGTATGTAATTGTGATCCAGAGAGGGTGTTCAGAAAACAAAAATCTCTTATCTTGTTACCGAAAACATTAAGAATAGTCTCTTTATGGAAAAAGTAATTGAAGTGTTTATTTCTTCACTCAGTTCCATCTCTAATCTCATATTAAATATCATTATGTTTTAAAATCACTGGAAGAAAATTTGCGCAGAGAAAAATTTAAGCGTGTCGCAATACTCCTGACATGAGACACTCTTAAAATAGTTTATATCAATAATTGTAGGACAAAACCATTAAAGATTTTATCAATGTAACATAATTCATTTTTCTCTGTTCAAAAGATTTCTTCCGATTTCGTTGACAAGGTTTATGAAGTCAGTGAAGTTTGTGCCTAAGCCACCGATGTTACAAGCTTGTTTATGTTATGTTGCTGTTACAGCCTAAAATTCAACAGTCAAATAGTGAAAGAAACGTTTTCGACGACACTCTCTTCATCTGCTAAAAAGCTTTGACAAGTTATAAGAAACAAAGGCTATTCCGTTTGTTGAAAAAAGTTATTAAGTTCAAGGTCACAACAGTACAATAGCCAATAGTCGGTGCAACTGTCTTGTCTGTTAAGAGGATTAGCTATTTAAGGCACCGGTATCTCCGAAAATGTTTCTTCAGTAAGTTTTACCTTTTACATGAGTCTGTTTTAATTACTATTATGTGCTTCAGTGCTAAAAATCATCAGTTTCCTTTGAATAATCAGATTGTAGGCAAAATTTGCAATTTTCGACAGTTTTAGTTTACAAAGTTAGACAAATTTAAAACTCGTCACAAAGACATCCTTTTGTTGCGGATTGGCCCTAAAAAAGAAAATGTCGCAGCGAATAAGTTAAACTGAAATTCTCCATCTGTAACAACTGTAGGTGTAATTGTTTCATCAATGTCATTTATATGCAGTTATTGAACAAATGTCAAATTAATTTATCTCCAAATCTATCAAAATTTAAAAATTTTCTTTTTACCATCAAAAGGTACCGCGAAAAACATGACTGGCACGCTTTGGAAAAAGTGTGTGGTTCAGTTTGAAGTATGTGGTTATGTAAAAAGTTCGTAATATGTGTAACATGTATAAAGCTATAATCCTGTTGAACATAAAAAAACGTTTGGTAGTGAGGCCGTTTTGTTTAAAACACTTAAGTTTGTCAATACAAAAAGCCTTTTAAAATAGATTAAGGTCTGTAATCATATTCAATTATTCCAATAGCGCTTGTTGGATATATATGAGATGGTAAATAGTCAACGAGGCGCGTATTTATTAAATTTCATGAGCTTTCCGAACCCTTCGATACTTGAAAATGACAACAACATTTTATTCTGACATTTTCCAGCATGGTAACACTTTACACAGTTAGTTTCCATATATGGTCATTCGGTATATGAGCTGATAACCGAGGTTGAGTGAACCAATCAGAACTCTAGAAACGCAACAATCGAGGTTGAAAATTTACTAACTAAAAATATTCGATTTCCCTAAAGAAAGTTATACACTTCTTTCGTACAGACAGTAGAATTTGTAACTGAAATAGTAGTAATAGATCAATATGAGTCCTTTTTCTCAAAGCATATATTCAATTAGCATATTAACATAAATCAATCAATTATATGTGATTGCAGATCTGAAAGCGCCTACCGCAAAATAATATAATACATATAAATCTATGAATATGCCTTTAACTGAATTATCTTTAATATTACGATGTTTTTCACTCGTTTGGGATTCTTAAGTGAAAAGACAGGTATTAAGTAATTGAATTTTAAGACTTTCTAAAAACGTCAATACTCAACACACACCAGAAATTCTTTAGGACTAAACATGAAATCTTCAAACGAAATGGTTCAGAAAACATTATCTAAAAAGCATTTGACTCTTTATGCTGTCTACTGCTACTACAAGTCGTCACCTAAAGCTATTATAGCAAACCGTTCTTTCGTCGATGAAATAAATTCATAATCTTTCTCAGTGCCTCAAGATGGTCTTGTTTGTGACTCGTACTGAATCTTATTTCAGGTTAGAGAAGTAATTTTCTTTTTAAAACAATCACAAAAGCTTGGAAACATTCCACCCGAAAAATAGATCAATATTTGACGGCAAAGAACTCTCCTTAAGAAAATTATTTTAACTACAGGCTTCAGCGAAATTTGTCTCTTACATATATAAATAATTGCTGGAGGAATCAGCAGGTTTTGCCTCAATTCAAAGTTTGCCTGTCGTTGATTTTAACTAAAACAAAAGTTTATAATTGGTATATTGGAAAACATCAATGATGGGTCTTGACAGAAAATGGTACATAACACGAGTGAACCACGACTAGAAACATAAGTTCAACATGACGGATGTACGCGAGTGGAACCGGCGGCAAAAGTTAAAACGGCCGTAATCCATGTATATATACAAAGGAAACTGAAGCGAATTAGTTAATAACATAAATATACTCAACCTAATTAATACAAGTCTTTGTAAAAAGCAATCTTTGGAACAACACTTTGGCTTAAATTTGCCCAAAGAGCAAGAGCGAAGGTAGAAACAGGGCCAACGTTAAGTTTTGGCCAGTATCTTATCATAGGTCAATACACAAAGAATTCCTTTTTAATTCAGTAAAGAATCGCAAATACTTAATATTTCGTGATATCATTTGTAATATTTTCTTGAGTTGAGAACATGCAAATTAAGACTAACTTTTCCAGTAGGTGTGCATGTGTGCCTTAATTGCATGTCAGCCTATTTTCAGTGTATAAAAATTTTGTTAAACCTAACTCAAATTAAGCTTTCAATTTGTTTATCGAGTTCTTAAAAGATGAGGCTATACCCAGGTTTTGCATGGCGATGCTAGTTGCAAAAATTGAAGAAACTGATTTTAGTGATTTTAAGCTCCAAACATACGTACGGAAATCCACGCCGAAAGATAATCATAATCGTGAATCCTCCCAAATTTAACGTTAAGGTTTTCACCAGTCTAAGAAGGCACGGAGAACATGTTCTATTTCTTTTATAAAATTATTTTCCTACTTAAGAAACGCGTGTGTAGTCAGTTTATTTCTTTCATGAAACTAAGGATCTTGTCTAAAACTACATACGAGTGACCACGAATGACCATGAGTGACCACGAATGACCACGAATGGACCACGAGTGACCATGGATGACCACGAGTGACCACGGATGACCACGAGTGACAAAGATGACCACGAATGAAAAAAAATTATTAAAATGAAAAAAAGTGAAAGAATGGACTCCATGTCGTCATATTGTGCGAACTGCCGGCGTGAACTATCCCAGAAGCCTTTGCAAGACGACCGTACTCTAGAAACGGACCTCTGGCAAACACACTTTTTGGGAGTTGTCTAAGTGGCAAGGGGGTGCAACTTCTTGGTCATGTGGTGTGGTGTCATCGATGACGTCATCAAAACATATAAACCCGTATATCTGAAAAAAGAGTCAAGGCAACGATACTTATGTAGTTTTAGACAAGATCGACACCATTACTTGGCGCAAAATTAGCTAAAAAAAGCCTCGCCTCTTGGCGTTTTGGGAATCATCGTTGACAATGGAAAGTTAATATTTCGCAGAACGAAAGAACTTGAAAAAGATACTTATGCACTTACGACAGTCATAACAGTCCTAAACTACTCATAACTAGATGCGTATTAAAATACCAGCAAAACTTAAGAGATAAAAGATAAGAACAATATAACTTAATAAGTTAACTACATCTCACCATGAAATAACTGCAACTAATGGGATTCGTATAAAATGATGGACAAAGAGTGAAAATAATTTAATACCAGACGCCTACAGGCGTTTACTTGGGCTACAAAGATTACCTTGGCATAAGGACCTCAGAAATGCAAACAAATATTGGCAAGGGCAAAGATCGCCTTTATCCTTTTATACTGGGTTGCTTGTGTTTTATGAAGGAAAAATAATTTTTTTTGACACAGTGGAGAAATGTTAACCGTAAAGTTTTAAAAATTTACCTGGCGAATTATTTTTTTCGGTGTTATAAGTTTGCAAAATTGTAGATCTTTACTTAAATAAAAGTAAAGGAAGTTTTATATATTTTATAATAAGGAAGTTTTATATATTTTATAATAATATACATCAGGAAAACATCGATAAGCTCAATCTTGTACATAGGATTGACATAAAATTAAAAAAGATAATTTTAAAAACTTTTCACGTCTTTAATTTTTCTGTAACTAGTAGTAGCTTTTGCTAAGTACCACCAACCCAAGCAAGGCATAAACACGAAAACGATAAAATTGCAAAGTCTTAGAACTGGCGCTCTCATTTTATTTTTTGAAAAACCTTATACTTTTCCATTTCACTTTGCACCGAAAAGTTTTCTTTTGAGACCGCTAGTCGTCAATTAAAATTTTTTGAAAAAATCAAGAACTATTTTCGTATCATAAATCATCATCAGTTCTGTAAATTTTGACTTGTTTTATTTAAACTGTCAGTTTGCACACGGAACGTTTGTGACCTTAGTCCCGGTTCAAAGCATCTTGCTTTTATTTTGATGGATGTTGACAGCTCGATTTAAATTACATAACGAAAATTTTACAACAATTTTTTGTTTGATTCTCTTTTCAATGGAACTTTTGCTTTACGTACGAGTCAAACTATAAAAAGTATTTCTTACATACATTTGGGTTGTAAGAAAGCGAAATACTAAGAAAAAATAAATAAATAAACAATTAAAAATGAACTGGATGTATGTGTAGGCTGCAGCTTTTGTTTGACGAAAACAAAACTTTTGAAAACATGAAGTTCATACAGATATTGCAAAATTTTTATCGACTGAGTTGGTCTAACCATGTACAAATCGAATTAAAAATTAAAGATATTAGTAGGAAGAATAATGTTTAGGGCAATTCAAATTTTGACCTCGCGAGAGAGCCGACTGTGAAGACCAATTTACGCGACCGATAACAAACACAAGTGACAGAAATAGCTCACCGTATACTTGTTTATTGCCGTGAAGCAATATAATAATCTTACCATCCTATGTATAATACTTGAGGTAATTGCAAGTCCCATTTTGAAGTCCTAAAAAAACTCAAGAAACACGTCTCGTATTGAATTGACACGAAGTTCATTGGACGACATCTTTCAGAAAGCTTGAAAATCTTCTCCATCTGTACAAAGCTTCGTTCGAATATCATCAAAGCTATACGCAAGGACTTCTGGGAAACTTTCCCAAACGCAACAGATAGAAAGATAGAAAAAGGTAAACCTAAACTCGGCCTACCAGAGGTAGCCAGAGAAATAACTTGATTTATAAATGTTTCTCTTTGAGTTGAATAAAAAATGTTTGAAGGCCTGTAAAATCACTGGCTCATATAGACTGACGAGATTCTTGCGTGCGATAAGGGGATGTATCGACCTTCCCTTGCCACTTCCGGAGGCTATGGGTATTTTTAATTTTGTTTCGTTTTCAATTTATTTTGCTTTCATTTTATTTCAGTATGTTTGAATTAGATCGATTTTGAATTTTATTTTGTTTTTCTTTTTTTTTAAATTCAATTCGGTTTGGTAAAAAAATCAAAATCAGACAAATAAATCAAACTTACGCTTTAAAAAAATTAAAACACAAAGAAATAACCAAAAACCCTTATGGTAATCCTAGACCACCACAGACCATGTCCGCCTGCCGGATGTATAGTTACTGCCGGCATCCCAGGTGATTTGGTTCCCCGCGGAAATGGTCCCCCCGTTAAATCAAGAACAACATGTTGATGCAAGGTAACAAAGTTTTTAAAAGGTTAGTCTTTGTGGAAAATTTTCACAGGAAAGCAAAAATGCATTTCAAACGAGCGAATGCAAAAATGTAATTTTCACACCTTTTTTATAACAATATACTTTATAAAAATATGGAGGTTGAAATACGTCAAAAATTAAGAATTTCCTAATAATGTGTCTAGGCTCAGCTTTTTGTTTTAGATATGAAAATTTGTAAGACCCTACACAAAACTTGATCAGAGTTCGATTTCTGTATTATCACGCCGGGCTGGTGACATTGGAAAATCTGGAGCAACTTCAGAATACCCGTCCACTATTGTTCTTGATTTATTTTAATACAACGAGGAATGCGCAGCAATAAATTACAGAGAATGCCCGGGCCAAAAAACTTTCGAAGCTCAAACTGCGGATCTGGGCACAAAAATCGCTGTTCACTTACTCTAATCATATATAAAACAAGATATTTCGACGTGGTAAATTGTGTTTGGTAATTTAGAATACACTGAACTCGATGCAGCTTCTTGGCGCATCGTAAAATAGACCAGTTTTCCACATAATATTTGAGGTATACTGTTTTCTTGTCTGATTTTAATTCTGGGTAAAGTTGAGTAGCATATACTTCTTGTGTTAAAATATTAACCCCTACAAGCGGCCCGTCAATATATCAGTTGTGACCTCAAAGTATTCAGCTCATTATTCTCTCTTTTACGGTGTAGAATTTACATTTCTATTAGTAAATTGTTTCTTTAGAAACACCGACGCAGCTCAAACTAGTTTACCGCTAGTTATTTTTCATTTTTCTCTCAATGGCTCAAAGAACAGCCGAGGCAATGCGTTTTCAAAATGTCACATGCAACTCGATGTTTTTCTAAGACTGAAATGAATTTAACAAAAATATGTATTTAAACTTATTCTATTGTGTTCTAAGTTAAAA
>JAPEIX020102647.1:0-10190 GCA_026122405.2 Zoanthus sansibaricus
ATAAAACATAATTACAAAAATATATATATTGAAAAATTATTTAATTAAAATGAGAGTGCATTGTGTCTGCATTAATGTTTGTATAGGTTTTTAAAACTTTTAGAGACATAATATGATATGAACTCTTCACTGAGTTTTATTTCACAAATCTGTTTCCAAACTTAACAGCGCTAAAGCTATGAAAATTAGATGGTTATTGTGTAGGTTATTTTTTTGGACTGCTCAAAACATATTTCACAAAGAATCTTAGGAGGTAATGAAGTGATATTAACCACTTCGGTCCCAGTCATATATCAACATCCAACTTCTCCTTACTTAACACAAACAAAGTAAGACATTTTGATCATGAGAAAATGAGAATTGATCAAATTAAGCAAACTACTGAATATTAAAAGTAAAATTCTCTCAAACTTGTTCAACAAAAAGTATGGGCTCAAGTTGGGAGAATTTAACAATACAACTGAGGCTGGAAGGGTTATCCTACAAACGCCAGTTCCAAAGATGGACAGCCATGCTTTCCCTAATTATTTTTTGTACGTTGATTTCCTTTCCATGTATTCTGCACGCCGAACCAACTCTATAACACCCTGTCTATTTCTCTTCCATCCGATGCTTTGCAGCAAGATATTTAAGAAATTTGGTAGAATAGCAGGTTTATAAACTAATTTAAACTAATTCGGGATCATATTTTTAATATGTACTTGAGCCATGCAGGACAATTCTCAGCAAATGGCAACCTCCATTAACTACTTAAATTGCAAAATACAAAGTCGTGCTCTGCAAATCTGCAGAATGTGTTAAAATGATTGTATATAAAGTTTCTTAAACAAAAATATTGTTAGTTATTAAATAACGTTAATTACGACTGGAAAGCTTACCTCTCCCTCTGGTGTGTCTGAAGGGCAAACCATACCCCATTGGGACGGTTGCAAGGAACGTGGTCCACTCACTTTTCGCGTCTTCTCAAACTGAAATCAACAAATACTGGTTATCAGTATTTACCAACTTCAACTCTACTTATAATAACGAAAATCAAAAACGTATAACATATCTTATATCGATCCCACAGCATTGTATTCCACAATGTACAAGTAATTAGGGTGAATAAGTGCTACGCCTTGATTCACTTTCACCGAGGGTCTTAGAATTTGTTATACACACTTGTTCTCTAATAGATAATAGAATCAGAATGATTCAAAATTGTCAAAGCAAAGGAAAAACAATCACGACTTATGGTACTTAACGAACTTCAAACGAACAAACCATTCTTTGTCATGTGACATGTTGACCTAAAGGAATTTCTGTTTCAGTGAAATTTAGGAACTCAAGATAAGACCACCAGAAAGAAGGCGCTGATGCAAACACACCTGACTTGTAATTCTTGTCATCATTCCAAGTGCCGAGATGTAGGAAAGTCGTGAAAGAACCTGTCAATATGATAAATATTTGTCAAAAAGCTGAAAGAGAACTTAGATAACCAGGAATCACCAAACTACAGGAATAACTTTTGCCTGTGTAACTAAAACTTTTGATCAGAAGTTGTAAGTTGTTTGTAAGTTTTTAACCATTTTATAATCACGTCTTATGCCATCGCATCGCGGCCCCTTTAATAACCAATCCGACTTAAACATCTTGTTTTAATTCAAACTTGCTCGATATTTGAAACACTTAACTAGTTTGAGTACTAAAACATAGCCGTTGTCACAAAATAGCAAATACATTCATGAAACCAAGTTGGAATTAGCTTAAAAACTTGACAACTTTGTGACAAAGGGAATATTTTGACACAAAAACACCAATATTGTTTCACATTAATTAATTTTTGTATAACTGGCATCATACCTCAATCATTACAAGCAATCATCAATGATAGTGCAGTAGAATACCTGAGTTACACCAGCACGATTCATATTAAAACGCTTAATGATCCAATTTCCCTGAAAATGAATTCACGGTCCAAAATTAGCAAAAAGAAATTGATCCCACAACCACTACTGAGAATGTGTGAGGGTGATAATTCATCTAAAATGCAGGTTTGCGCTAAACAAGGTTAAATAAAGAGACATTTAAAAACACAACTTTCTGAAACCTTTAGTAATGTACAGGTCGTTTTTTATACCTACCGAGGATATGGCATGTGACAGTCCATTGGTGATCTGATCCTGCCGCATATGCTTCACTATGTCAAACTATTATTAACCATCAGAAAATTAGAAGCAGTTAACATAACCATTAAACAATGAACAAAACTTGAAAACTGTAAACGCAGGCTTTGCATTACTAGAGATTCAGTCTAATAATTAACAATACACCCTCTTGCCTGATAACTATCCGTTACTGTACCTTTGGCTTTTCCCCTTTGGGAGTATCTAGATTTTAAACTGTAATTGCACCTTATGTACACTTTACCTTAACTGTTACAGTACCTAGAGCTATCCCTGTATCTGAAGTTATAACTTTACCTTTAATTGCTACTGTACACCGAGCTACGCCTGTAAATGCAATGACATTCTTTATCACCTAAAATATAATTCTACCTGTACCAATTTTTGTACGGTCTGTACGTGTACTTCTACAGGAAATGTACTTCCAGACAAATATACCTATTAAATCTTCTGTGTAACTATTACATCTTTCCTAGCAACTGAACCTGTGCAATAACTAGTAACTATTATAATAGTAGGATCTCTGCACCTGTATAAGAAACTGTAACATGTATACTCTGCGTGTTCATGTATCTACATATCGTAATTATAATTATTCAAATTACAATTTTATTTACCTGAGCAGCTCTGGGCTTTGGTATTGTTTGATCAGCAATCTTTTTCAACTGAAAGCAATTAAGATAACAATTTTCTCATGATTTAAAAAGCAAATGTGTTTCTGTGTACTGCCAATTATTAATTTAAAAAACTTTGGAATACGGTTTATGTTAATTAGGGCAAACGCGATTAATTAAGGGTTAGAGAATGATAAGAGTGATTTGTTTACACATACACGCACGTGCAGGCAATTGCATGTATTTCGTAAACAAAGCATGAACTGAAAGTCTCTACACATTTTAATATGCAATCTGATTTCCGTCCACTGCACGGTGCAAAAGTTGTACATAAAAGATTTAAAAAATAAAAATTATCGCGAACAAGAATTTTCAAGAGCAAATATCGAGGCATTCAATGAATGTTGTCAAAGCTTGATTTCGAACTATAAAAGAGCATTTAACACCCTATCTTGTTTTATCAGCAGTCCTTCGGGAAGTAAGTTCAATAATTTAATGAACGATTAGAAGAAATCAATCGGTATCTGATGTGATTTCACACGTTCATGAGACAGAATCCTCATATGCATCGCCAGATCACTTGAGTGTATTCATTGATAAATGACAACTTTCGTAGTATTAAAAACTGAAAACAATCATTTTGAGTCATATATTCTGTGTTTTGAATTTATTGAAGACTCGGCAATTTTCAAATCATAGATTAAAAAATACTTGTTTAAACCACGGTCATAGGGTTGACAGATAAATCGAAATTATGAGATTGATTTTGAACCATCATGCACATGCAATTTTGAACACTGAACACAGGGTTGCATTTATCGGAAACAATTTTAAGACAACAACAACTTACAACAACAACAACTTACAACAACAACAACAACTTACAACAACAACAACAACAACTTTATTAACTCACATAATTAGATTGAATACAAGAAAAAGCTATGCCAGCAAAATAAGACTTAATTATTTAATGTGAGACAGACTATTGCTATAAGATTGTTTCAGTGGCCTATACTTTCATAATTAAAACATACCTCTGCATTAAATCTTTTGAACAAATCTTCAAAAAGAAGTGACAGCAACTGAAAAGCAATACAACTTTGATAGAACATATAGCCTAATCAACTAATAAACCACATTTAATCCTATAAAAACCTATTTTCAACGGTAGATTAAGGCTATTAGTGCTTCATTATCATCTATTACCCCAATTCCTGATATAATATGAAAAACATATGCCTGGGGTTACGTTTGTAAAATGACCTAATGATAAAGGTGGTGATAATGCCAATTTCTTTAAGCTTTTGTTATTTCAGGCAGCCAGTCCCCTACATCTTTTTTACTTTTACAATTATTAATGTAACCATGTACTATAAAAGGTAATTTAAAGAGTTGTTAATACTTCTGATGATAATGATTTTGATTTAAGCTATTGATGGGGCTACTAATGATGGGGCTACTGATGATGCGTCTGATAATGCTTCTGATGCTACTGATGATGCTTCTGATAATGCTTCTGATGCTACTGATGATGCTCCTGATGATGATGCTGCGGATGATGATGCTACTGACGATTCTACAAATGATGCTCCTGATAAAGCGATTGATAATGCCAACGATAACGGCGACACTGATGATGCAACAGATGATGCAATTGATGTTAGATGATGCTAAAGATGATGCTATGGATGATGTTACTAATGATACTACTGATGATGCTTCTGATGCTACTGATGATGTTTCTGATGATGCTTCTGATGCTACTGATGATAATGATGATGCTTCTGATGCTACTGATGATGCTTCTGATGCTACTAATGATGCTACTAACGATATTACTGATGACGTGATGATACCAATGATGGTAATAATGATGCTTCTGATGATGATAATGAAGATATTACTGATGATATTACAGCGATGCTACTGATGGTGGTTATGCTACTAATGATGTCACTGATGAAGGTGATACTGATGCTACAATTGCTACTGATAATGATGATACTACTGGCAATGCCACTGATGATGCCATCTGTGACAATGATACTGATACAACAGATGATGCCACTGATGCTACAAATGATGCTCCTGATAAAGCCACTGATGATGCCAACAATGATGACGACACTGATGATGCAACAGATGATCCAATTGATGTTAGATGATGCTACTGATGCTACAGGTGATGCTATTGATAAATCCACTGATGATGCCACTGACAACGATGACACTGATGATGCAACAGATGATACTATTGATGATTCTAGATGCTACTGATACAACCGATGCCAATAGTGAACATGATACTGATAAGATGATAATGCTGCTGTTACTGATAATGCTACAGATGATGATGCTAATAAGTTTCTTGAGATGTACTGAATATGCTAGTGTTCAGTGCCAATAGTGATGATACTGATAATGCTGCTGATGAAGATGTTACATATGAAACTACGGATTATGCTACTGTTCAGTATTGGTAGTAATGACACCACTGATGATGACACTGATGAAGATGTTACCTGTAATGCTACAGATGACATCAATGAAGTTTATGGAAGATTTCAAGCTCTCAATCTTCATTATTAGTGTTCCGAAACTTAAGCTCCATGAAAAAAATAGTGCACTTTATCAATCAAATGTACAGTACTTAAATACCAAGATCGATATGGTAACTTAGCATATAAACTCGAAACAAAATTTCTTACTTTCCTTTGTAAAATAAGAACAGTCAAGTTAGGAAGGTGCTCAACATATTCCCAATTCAATGATCCACGGTCAAAGCCTGGACTTCAAATGCCTGCACTTAGCAAGCATGTGCTATATATGCTTGAAATTAGCACAGACAATAACCTCGAAAAATCACAGCCTGATATATAAAGAAGCATTCATTACCTGGCCAGCCAGCTCCAGACGCTTGTTTCCATAATAGTCTCTATCATCTGGTCGGGTCTGTTAAGGTAAAAACAACGATGTTATAAAAAGCTGAAAATACAAAAATGATAAGAAAAATTCAAAATCGTCTCCTAACATTGCATAACATTATAAACGCCACTAAAGGACTTTAACTTGATCTAATTTAGTAGAGACTAAGGAAGATACCTACAAAAGCGAAATATATTTTCTTAATCACAACACCATAGTTGGACTTGATATCCAAGAAAATTACTCAAAAAAGCATGGCTTCACCAAATGGAATAAGCTGTCTGGTTTAATAAAATATTCTGAGATACTAGATTCTTTTAAAACTAGGATCAAGACACACCTTTTAAAATAGCTTTTAATTTGTTCTAAGTTTTTGTGTACAAGTATGGAGACTATTGTATAATGCATTTTAAAAACTGTATGATGACAGTGATGATGATGATTGCTTGCAGTTTATTTGATTTGTAATATTCCCTTTTTTCCTTTGATTATGATTTTTGTGAACCTGCTGATTGAATGCCGAGTCACTGGTTGTAAATCGACCGAAACGTTGTTAAGAAAATATTTCTCCTCTAGACATCACAAAATAGCAAGCAATTGATAACTAAAATGCCGACATCAATGCGTTGCTCCAAACAAACTACAGTAACTCAACTTGACAGATACGTTTTCTGACATTTCCAAGCAACAGTATTTTATCTTAACATTTTTAATCTAAGAAACATAGAGTTGGCTTCCCCCGAAAAGAATTAAAAATCAATATATTTTATATCCAAAACTGAACAACAACAAAGACATCGTACAATTACAATCTTGAACCAAAAAACGGATCAAAATCCTCAATCCTTGGAAATATAGTAAAATTTTACATCAAATGGGAAGCAAGTGATAAAAGTGGGCGATATACATAGGTATTAATCCAACCTTTCCAGCCTGGGTGAGAAGCACTCGTCTGATCATGTGTGCAAGGTACACACATTTTCCACGGAAGTTGTATTTTATTACCTGCATTCGATATCAAATACAGAACGAGGACATCAGATCATGGTTTAGTTAATTCAAAACATTTTGAGGTCAAGCTCATATAAACACCCACGCTACAAGTCATAATGTTTACTAATCACTGAGTTTGTTTAAAGACAATTTCATATCATTGCACTAACATGCATTCGTTTCTTAGTGATGCACACTCATTCCCACTTTTTCTCCACGGAAAACCTAAGATTTTTAGGGTTTTTTTGGTTATTTTGGGGCTTATCGGCCTGAATTACTTCAGAAGGCACTCTCAAAACTAATTCAACAACATTTACTTTCAAAACTAGTTTAATGTTAGATACAGAGCTTTCACCACAAACTATTGAACAAAAAACAAAAAAATCAAAAGCGAAAAAGAAAGGAATGAAATAGCAAATTTGATAACCTGATTACAAAAACATTTTTTCTGGGGTTTTCGACGCTATGAGTTAAAAAAAGAGATAAAATCCTTGTTTTTCCAGAATTTCAATGTTTGCACGAGCCCAAAAAAAAGGTTTGAAAATACTTTATTAAAAAGTATTTCTATTTTAAAACATTTGAAGTAATGGCGTAAATTGAACAAGTTGAAACCACAAAAATGAATTTTCGACGCAAAGCAGAACATGCTGTTAGTTTAAGAGCTATGTTTACACTTTGGATTTAAAGCACTCAAATTGCTTACCGGTACATGAGCTAAAATTGTTCCAGCAAGAAGTTCTCTTGCTTCATCCACTTTGCTTCTCGATCTGCCCCAAGTTGCTCTTTGGCGTACCTTATTTCCCATATGTGTTAGCGCCTGAATAAGTCCAATCAACCGAGTTAGCAATAAACCTACAGTACATAATTCTTTATCAGTTACAATCATTTTCATTACTGATTACTCAATAATGAAAAGTACAGTAAAATAGCAGATGATCAGTGAGTGGGAAATCTTTATGTTGTGCATGTGTGAGCTGCAAAGTGATAAGATTTCTGTTAGTAAATAAATAGATTATGTTTATCACCTGCTGTTGTGTGAAGATATTTAGTTTGTGGCACTCTTCAAGTGATGGTGCAAATGCTGCAACAGTTTCTTAGTGGAAACTCAAACTGTGATGATCCTGGTGGACCACACTGACGTGGGTGCCTTACCGCTGCGATTGCAGTGGAAGCAGTTAGCTTCACAGTCCGTTGCGAGAAAATCGGCAAAGAGTTCTGCGTCCTCCGACGCTTTTCGTTGCGGAATGCGGTGTAGTTGGAGCATTGTTTTCCCAAACAACACTGTAGAAAAAAACATGTGATTTCGCACAACAGCACAACCTCCGGGGAAACAAGGGTGTCGCATGGTTCCAAAAATAGAAGGAACATATGTACAGTGTAAATTAAATTTTTAATTGGATTTTGTTTTGTTCTAAATATATAGGCCTACAAACTTGCAACCGGTGATGTTGATACTAAAAAGATTGAGTCAATCACTAAAAGATATGGTATGTAATCAGTTTAAGGAATAATTAAGAATGACATAGTGCTTTTTAAGTCAGGAAAGATGCCTTGTGTCTGGAACTTTTGTGTTTTTTTTTCATAACCAACTTTTCTGTTGGCTCATGAAATAATAGATGATTATGAGTTATGCCATCCCTTAAAAATTGCAAGTGAAAATAAATAAATAAATAATAAATACTTTATTTAATGTCAATTGTGAAGGAAGTGGTTGCCCATTCTTCCCATCCAGAGGCTAATGTTTAATTGCTCGATGGCTCAGATCTTGGCGTAAAAGTCCAAATTGCAGAGGGAGGAAAACTAGAGTACCTGGAGAAAAACCCTGGAAGCTAACCTGTAATGTATTAGTGTCTAATTGAGGGAGAGTGGAAGACTCATCTGCTTAACACTACAGAAACCGGAGATAGGCTTCAGCTCCACGGGTCACTTGGCTTAGAAAAATGACAAAGAACTGAGGATAAAATGGGTGATGATGAGTTAGGCCAATATAAAAGATATTGTTTGTCCATACAGGTTGATATCAAAGATATTGAACAGCTTGTTTCTGCCGGCCAAGAATTGAAGGCATGTCCATATTATGGTACAAGATATGCAGTGCCACAAGCTCAGGTGAAATATTGTTATGTTTCACTCATTTGGAATGTTGACAGTTTATTGCAGGCCCAAGCAAAGCATGCAACCCTAATATATTGAAGATTTGTTTAAAATTTTTTACGAGAATTCTCCTCCAAAATTACCCTGAGTTCCCACGCATTAAGTTTAAACACAGACATGTTTCCGCATTTACATAATTATGCCATCTTCAGTGTGGAGAGAGGTATAAAACAGTGGCAGTATTTAACTATATTGGTAACAATGGTTATAGAATTAATACAATATAGTGGCTAGACTAAAAATAATTACAGAGAGAGTTTAAGATTTAATGTTTGACTTGTTTGTTAAGAGATGGTTTATCTAATAAATGTATACAGCTTCCTTGATCCTTAATTTTCTATTCATATTCAGTAGAGGCCTGATCTAGGATTTTAAAACTATTAGGAGAGATTAACGAAACATGTCTGTGTTTAAACTTAAAAGTTTAATGTACTTCCTTAAATAACATTGTTGAATTGCTGCTACTTAGACCTTGTGGTCTTTAGCGATCTTTGAAAGGTCCACATGCAGAAGCAGAATGTGTTTATGTGATAGCTGTTAAAACATTAGTTTATTGCACAGCAATTGCATGTGACAGGATTTTACTGTGATTGGAAAGGAAAGTCAAGAGACAGCCTGCAGAACATCATTTTACTTTGAGTTAAATTCCTCAAATTGAAAACGTTCTCAAGTTCATGCGTTATCAGAAAATACTTATCAACAGTAGAAGTGTTTACACTTTTCCACTTCCCAATATTTTGTCCATTTTTCCTGATTAGTCAGAAAACTCCATCACGTGCCATTGCCTGTTTGACATTGCAATTTACGAAGCAACTAGTTTACATTAACACACACTGTATTTTTATGTCTTTATGAAAATGAAGAGTATAAAGCTACAAAGATTGTGTGGTAAAATGGTCTAAGCATCATTCCCAAATACTGTACTTTGGGCAAGTATGGCTGGCACAATTGTTAGGTTTCTGCTTTCCGACCACCTTATCCCCAGTTCAATCCTGGCCCTACCGAGATTTTAATATTTGTATGACCTTCTTTCCCACGTAAGCTAACTCAGCTTTCCATCCTTCCAGGGTGGATAAATGAGTACCAGCGTCTTCTGGGAGCTAACCTGCGATGGATTAGTGCCCCATCCAGGGGAGTCAAAGATCCTCATCTGCTTACAACAGAAACCATAGATAAATGCCGGCTCCACGGGCCACTCGGCTCAGAAAGGTTTAAAATAGCTTTATCATTCTTTTACAGCTTGTTTTTCAATCATCCTGTCTGCATTTCTTAACCTTTGGTTACTCCTTTTACAGTTTGATATTAAACGTGTAGCAGTATGAAGACATAATGCTTG
>JAPEIX020102675.1:0-10188 GCA_026122405.2 Zoanthus sansibaricus
AACTTAGTTTGGTATTTATTCCCGAACTAACTCAGCAGTCCGCAAAAGCATTAATCCTAAAAAAAAAAAAAACGTCCTCCCTCACTGAATTTTGAGAAAATTTTGATGATAAACCGGGAATTTTTTTAAGTGGCCTAATGCACGAGTTTCGAGCGATTTTTAACAATGTGACCATAGGACTGTTTGATTTTCTTTTGGCTACAAAGGAACTGATCATGTTTTGTCGCTGAGTTAAAACTGGAGCCTCCCTAATATAAATATTTTTGATAGAAGAATAGAGGGCAAAGAAAAAGAAAATCTTACTAGATACGGCCAGGCAGTACGGATTTGTGGTGGAAAAAACATGGTTGAAGAACTCTGTTTTCCATCTTGAAGACGATACGTACGCGCCGCTCTCCGAGACTGCACGTTTTGCAGTTTTCATCTCCGAACGAAGTTCGTTTTCAGTTTACAAGGTACTAGAATGAAATCTCATACAAGAACGAGAATTTCATTCGGACTCAAAACCGGAATGAACTCATTCTGGAATGACATCAGTTTCGTCGCGGGTTCATGTAAACAGTTGCAGTGAAATATATGACGATGGAATGAAATCGTTCTGAAATGAAAATTGTTCCTTTGCGTATCATGTAAACGGTCTCTCAGACAAGCTCTCAGCCTCAGAACACCAAAAAGCAGTTTTACGGGCAAGTTGATGCTATCTATACTCGACGTTTGTCATTACAAATTGCTCTCAATGCTGCATCAGGTTCACAACACATTTTATCCACGATCTCATAAAACATCTAAAAGTTCAATGAAAATTATTTTGTAAAAACATACATCTGTTATTCTGTATGCCTGCAAAAGCAAAGACCATGTAACATATTGAAACCAATCCTGTCCAGAAAGTATAAGCCTCCTTAACACTTTGAACTCCCGAAAAGAATGTATAGGTAACGAATTGGTTAAAGGGGTGTCTTGCTAATCGCCCATGTTGAATTGCCAAGGTCACAGTTCAGGGAGGTCGAACCGAAGTTGCTGTGCTGCCGTCTTGTCGCTCGGCCCCGGCCAGAACACGGTCCATACATGACCTCGAAGCACAGCCAGATTTATTCAGCGCTGGGAGTCGATTTTGCTTAGGGAGGAAAACCGGAGTATCCGAAGAAAAACTCTCGAAGTCAGATTGAGACCGACAAATCTTTTGTTTTAAGTTTGGTTTTAACTTCGCTTTATTTCTTTTATCATTTTTCCATTGGAATTGTTTCATATCCACTATACCTTTGTTTGTATAGACAATTACAGTTTGTTTGCTTTCTTTGTTTTATTTTTTTGTTTTTGTTTCTTTATACTCCGAGCCTTTGTTCGTTATATTCATTCTAATTATTTATGTATATTTTTGTTATTATAGAACCTAAGCGGATGTATTTTCTCTTTTCATCCTGCAATTTATAAAAACTGCTAAAAGGCTCATTTGAGCCAAGTGTTCAAACTTTCCCCAAGTTCACAACTCGTGGATCGAATTTTTAGGGAAATCGTGATTAAATGAATATCAATCATTGCCTCATAATTCCGGAGGGTCAAATAATTCTTTGTTTTTTTTGGCCATGCGTTGGCTATCGTTTGCACTGAAAGTGAATTAAGTTTTTTGCTCTGTTTTTTTTTTGTTTAAAGCGCGCATGCATTGCCTTGCTTTAGCCGTTAAAACTAAAATAACTGTCAGGCTTCAAAGGGACCCACGAAAAATGCTATATTGTCCCAGCTGTCGATCATAGCCTTGCTTACAAAACGGTTCAAACATACTTTCAATATTTAAAACTGTTGTGCACCTGAGAGTGGCATTGAAATGGCCTGACTTCCCACTGTGGAGTTGGCAAGTGCGTTACACCGCAAGAGACGAAAATCAATCATAATGTCATTGTTTACCCATTAGTTAATTATTCTAGTCGTTTCACTCATTTACATATTGAATGCAAAAAACGTGACTTGAATAGTTTTCAAAACGAGAGTTATCTGACACAGTTTAGTATTTCATTGGCTGGGAACATCGGTAAGATCGACTGGAGATTGTGTGACCAGTCGAATGATTATGTCTATTGCTAAATAAAGTGCTTGTGTTTTCAGCATGACATTTCAATTTCAAGTTATTTCTGAAAACAATTACCTCGCCATGGTTGGTTGATATTCAAAGGATTCATGTCAAATACTAAAGAGCACTTTCGCACTTTTATTTCACTAGGGAAGCAAAACTTAAACGAGAATATTTGCGTGTGCCGAAAACAGCGGGAATGGCAGCCTTGGACATGCATAAAACCGCTCCGATGTTGCTTTCGTTCACAGATGTGTGTACCAGTGTTGGAGATAGAAAAATCTTACAAAATGTGAGCGGAAAAGTAAAACCTGGTGAAATAATGGCGATCATGGGACCAAGCGGTTAGTAAAGACTATTGTTGTGTGGAAATATGCTTTATTTTTTAAAAATGTCAAAATGATAAAACTTTTAATATGGTAAATCTACATTAGTACATATTAAATTATTATACATTAATGAAGGCCAAGACAAGAAAAAAAGGTTATTTTGTTGGATAAAGATTTTCATATTTGGATAAAAATGGTGGGCAGTTTTACAGTCACGATTCACCAGTCAAAACATTTGTTTATTTAGTCTGTCGATCTTCTTTATACTCCGGGTAGCAATTTATAATTATATCAATTTTAAAAGCTGCACGTGTGTTCATTTATACTCCAATCAATCAGAATGCTATCGACTAATCGAGAGAGATCGGCTTACATTGTTGTTAATAAGAGCAAATCTCTGCATTAGCTTTAGTTAGAACCCACAATCTGTAGGTAATTATTTAATGAAACTTCTTTATGATTTTATTCGTAAATATTTTATTCTTTTTGTTTCTATTTTCTATTAATATTATTGAATCAGAAATTAAGTAGATAGTTATTTTAAAAACTTTCTAGATATAAATTGATACAAAATGGACGTTCCAATCTCATTTAAAAAAGATACTTTCAACTACATTCAAACTGTTTATTTCTATGTTAATGCGAATTATCTTTCCGCAATGGGTTAAACTGGATACATAACAGCAACTAGCATTTCTAGTGCGAAAGTTTACGGTAAAAATGAAAACTCTTCCAAATGTTAGCAGCGTTTCACGTGGCCATTCAACCATGGAAGGTAAAGTGTCACGGCCGTTTTAAAACACTAACAGTCGGCTATATATTCAATATTATTTTTAAAGCCTCATATTCAACATTGAAAGTTACTATACAGTGGCAAAACTGAAGATGGTTGATTATATTGTCGTAAGAGTATGTTTGATGTAATATTAAAAGCTTGGATGTAGGATGTATTGAAGAAGACGCCCCCTGAAGCATTTCTTGTAAAATTAATTGTGCTTTTAAAAGGTTTGGAATAACTATAGAATACCCCGCAACTGTTGTTAATATAATTCTACGCATTTGTTTTTAGAGAACGACGGATGCGCAGAATAAATCATCATGTCATTACCGACAGTTGCGGTTGATAATAAACCCTAGCCCTAATGTTTCACTGGTAGTTATATTGTTGGGTTAAGACTTAAAAAAGCGGATATAAGCTATAAAAGTAAAAGTTATAAAAAATATTTTTAAGCAAGACCCCGCTAAAACACTGACTTGTCCTTCATTGGAGTGAAAATCAGTGCAAGTGTTTCGTCCTCTTGTTTTTAAATTTGAACCTTGAACAAAAGAATGTGGTCGATATCCGGTAAATGTATGTTCACGTGATACTACAAAATGCATTTTCCGAGAGGAGACTGAAACCTAAACTATCGGAACTACGGAGTACGAGTTTATTCGTCGTTTACGAAAATAAACTAGTTCTGTTTTGACTTTTCATTTTGGTTTTAAATTTGTTTGGGTTTTTCTCTTTGTGTTTACATCAACCTCAAGTTTCTCGGCTCAGGCGAGTCTCACCCGTATTCGATCGAACGTTTAAACACAACCCGTGCAGCAACTGTGTGTAAACTCGCATTATACGCCTTGATGCCGCTACTGGGTTACCTGTACATAACTTTTGAACCAGTTGCTAAGCCTTATCAAATTGAAAGATATTCTCTAGAGGAAACTAATAACTTGTAGGATTTTGGATGAATAATCGATAATCCGAAATAGTGAGCATTGTTATATTATCAGCTTGAACTGATACACACGTCGAACTTCCATCTTAGAAAAAAAAAATTAAATGTTATAATGTATTACACGTATTATGGTCACTTTTCTCACGTTTTCGATTTTCACCAACATAAATGTATCCTTTTATAATAGTAAAAGGCTAAAATATGATAAAAGGTTTAAAAACTAAAACGTTTTCGAGTACAAGTCATCTTCACCTTTTTAAGCGATTTTAATGACATTAATGTATCTTATCGTTACTTTAAAATTGCGAAAAAGGTTTTCGAAAATGTTAAAAACTCGTGAAGATACGGAATAACTAGTCTCTTTTTTGAAAAGCAAACTATTAAATCTGGAATAAATCATGTCATCTCACAAACCTTCGATCAAGGTTCCAAACAAAACATAAATCCCATCTGTTTCAGTTGCAAAAGGAAATCTAATTCTAAAGTTACTCGAAAACTTTAGCAGTGACCGCGGTTCGTGATATAACCATGAAATGAAAAAGTGACAAGTTTTGTTGTGAGGTGGAAACCACGAGTAACAGGACCAAGTATGCAAAAGTAGCGCAACAATTAAATTAGCTTGTAATTTTTCTAACCCGAGTAGGCGCATCAGATCTCGTACTCCCACGGGGTGAGTGTGTTTTTCTCCTCGGTTGGGTGGTTATGGTAAAAGCGCAATGCTTGGAGAATGTGGCTATAAAGATGAACTCAAGTACAGATAGCACAAACATCCCACAAGCATTGGGCTTTTACCATTACCTATGTCCGTTTTGGAAACCTGAGCGTGTTTACTAGCTATGTACCATACTGATGAGGCCTAGAAACCTCAAATCAGCTGTTAATAAGATTTAGCGAAGGCAGCTAGCCCGCTCAGGGGTAAGCGCTGGCAGTAGCGTTCTACTACTCGAAACAGATGTCCATGGCTGTGTTTGTCTTTGAAATTTTACACTTTTCTTCACAAATACTGATCAGTTTCAATAAGTTAAAAAAGGTAATGGTACTTTCTTTTCGGAAATGCCTTTTCTTATCGCTGTACTCAAAAATCAAATGGCAGCTTTCTTCCCTGTCTTCAGTCACTACGTAAATTTACTTGTTCTGTTATTCGATATCTGCACACTGGTAAATTCATCCGTTTTTTTTGCATACTAATTAGTTTGTTTTGATAGTACATGCCCTCCCGATATGCTGCGGCATTTGCAAAAATTCATCCTCTTCTCCTCATCGCACGATCTAATAAGAAATGATCTTGTGAATCCATAGTCCAAAACACGCGCTTGAGCTCGCGCCACAAGGAACTGTGAAATACACATTAGCGACCTTAAGCAACGAGGACTGCGACGCCGACGACGACGGCAAATTACAATAGTAAATACAATAACTGCTCGTTGGATTGCACCGTGCGGAGCTCCTGCACGGAGTTGTCGCTAAAATTACAACGTGAAAACACCTTTTTTAGAATTTTCGGAACTACGTGGACGTAACAGCAAAAACTATATTTAGTTAGCGGCTTCACGAAGAAACATTGCATCGTTTCTCTATTCACAAAGCGTAAAGTAAAGAAACAAAACCCTAATGACCCGCACAAAGAAATAAAGAGTAAACCAGAAAGGTAATTTTTCGGAGACGTCATTCACGTTCCAGTTCTCGTTGCTTAAGGTCCTTAATTTGTCTGGTCGACGACGAAAACCAAACCCATTTTACAGCTGAATTTACGTTAATCTTTATAGCCACATCCCACAAGCATTGCGCTTTTCTAACATCTTATATTGAGAATTTACTAAACTGTGAATTAACTGTGAGCGATAAGTAAGAAAATTGTCTGAAAATGCAAGAAATGGCCATTTTAGAGAGCCTAGCTAGTTTTTAAACGGTTTCTGTGGAACATCTTTCATACTCCCTATAAATTTGGGCGAGTTAAAACAAACATTACCAATTACTAGCATTTTTAGTTTTCAAGCTTGGGATCTATGTGTTTGTTTTCAAATGTGTAGAGAGTTTGTACACATTTATTGACTCATTATTCAGATATTAATGCTGTAGTTCTTGTATTAGATATTAAAGGGTGTTCTCATAAACTTTTGATAATTCTTTCAAGTTTTTCAATTTTTAGTTGAGCGACAACGCTTGAGTAGCCGTTTGGTCTATGCACCAAAGACCTTTTGGCCTGACAGGTTATCGCTTACTTTGGAGTCCGCTAAATTACCTTTGTCATACTTAATCGATATCAAATATTTCATGGATGAGTTTCCTTCTCTGTTTGCTCACCATAATGAAAATATCTAAATTCATTTAGATTCTTCGACTGAACAACTCAAAACAAAGTGCGACAGTTTTTGCCAAAATGTTAGATAACTTACTGACTATTAGAGAATCATTTTCTGTTTGAATATCAAAACATCTGGAAAAAGAACTTTCTTTTTCATCCCTGCATTGAGAGCGTAAATGTTTTATAGAATTATTTGCATTGGATTGTATACGTGCATTTTGATCGGTCAGCAAGTGTGTTCTTTTTGCGCTATGAAGCAAGAATTTGTCATGATCGATATGGTTCTGATAATTTACAGTTTCATGAAATAAACTATACACAGTTCTTTGTATAATTTTGTAATTTTATAAAGAAACAAAAAATGGTCTCCGTGCCTACATAGCCCGGTAAATTCAAACCTGGGTGAGGGTGATGGGTACTTGCCCACATCAGGTATATAGGTATGTGCCGCCCTTTTGGGTATGGTTTTCGAGCTCTAAAGTCTGGAATAGGGTATCATATTTGACTGAGGTCTGTGACAGGGTATCTGATTTGGCATGGGTTAGGGATCTAATTGCTTGGGATAGGGTACAGTTTCTGGTGTTAAGAGATTTATAATAAACTCTATGGCAAAATGACTTTCACATATACCAAAAAACGTTTTAATCTTAACATGTTTCGGCATAGCTTATGTCATGTTCAGAAGAATGATTACAAAAGTTCGTTACAAAATCTATGGCATTAAGAAAACGACTAACACAGATAAGACGCCAGTCCTATAAACACGCTAATGGAAATGGTACAGTTAGACAGCTTTTAACGCATGTTTACTTAGTGAGTAGAGAATGATTTTTGACTTAAAGGTTTGGGATAGAGTCAGGGTTTTGAGCTTAGAGCGGCACACTCCTACCCAAAAACTAATAGAGTAACCCCCCGGGTCTGAAACTCAGCATACTTTGTGAGAATTCTGGAGCAAATGAAAAGTCTTGACTGCGTCTCGGGTTTTCACCGTTCCGCTCCTGAATTTGTCCAAACGTTCAAGCTATGAAGGAACGAAGAACATGTTTATTTTCTTAAATTTAGGTGTTTGTTCAAGGAATGAATCATTGATACGAATAATTAAACTGATTGATTATTTCAGGTGCGGGCAAGTCGACGCTTTTAAACGTGATGTCGGGCCGTCTTAAACCCGATTCGGGAGAAATTTGCATTAACGGTAAAAAACTCACAAAGCAGCTGAAAAGGAAGATTTGTTATGTGTTACAGGAGGATATATTTTTTTCTCATTTGACGCTTAAAGAAACCCTAACTGTAAGTTTTCCTTCTAGTAACTGATGCTTCTTTTGTGATAATAAAGCGCAATGCTAGTGCAATGTGGCTGTAAAAATGAACTCAAGTCTAGATAGCACAAACCTGCTAGTAACTAACCTAAAGCTTCAAGTTAGTTACTAGCACGTTTATGCTATCTAGACTTGAGTTCACCTTTATAACCACAGCCTACAAGCATTGCTCTTTTATTAGGGGAACTTGAGCCTGTTTGCTAGCTATGCCATGCTGATGAGGCCTAAAAAGGTCGAAACAGATGTCCGTGACTGCTAGCAATCAGGTTCACTATTGTTATGGGGTAAAGCCGCCTACCAACGTGGCCATATGTCGCCCAATATAGTGGCTTCAAGTTAGGAACTAGCACGTTTGTGCTATCTTTACTTGAGATTTTCTTTAGTGATGGTCATTTTCAAAATATGATTTAGAAAATAGTGTGTTTAGCTTGTACAAAAGTTGTTCTACTTATTCACATATCTGTCTAGCTTACCGTACCTTTATTGTTGTCACACAATATTTTTATCATTGTTTGTTTATTTCATCATCTTTATATCATCATCTTTACCAACAATAGCAACATCATCATCATCCTGTCGCTATCATCATCACTAGCAGCATTGTCTTCCTTATCAGGTTACAGTCATCTTTACCGTTATTTATACCGTCAAAATCACCTTCCCTATTACTCCATAATCCCTGTCTCCACTAATAATATTATCATCATTGTCAGTACCATCATCGTTAACTTTAGTAACACCATCTTATCATTATCATTACCATCAATGTCACCTTGACTGGCACTATCATCATTATTATCTTTACCATAATCCTTACCTTCAGTAACACCGTCATCATCATTATCATTATATATCATCGTCGTCACCTTGACTAACCCCATCATTATCATTAGCATCAATGTTACCTTCAATAGCACCGTCATCATCTTTATCATTATATGTCATCATCGTCACCTTGACTAACACCATCATCATTATCGTTACCATAAATGTTACCTTCGGTAACACCGTCATCATCATTATCATTGGATATAATCATGTCACCTTGACTAACACCGTTATCATTATCGTCATCAAACTCATCGTTGCTGCGATCTACAGCGTTTGCAATGCTTGAAGTTGAGAAGTCTATGGTATCTCCGAGCACCCTATATAAGTAGTTGCTGCGAGCGAAGGTAGTAGCCTCATATTCGGAACACAGTGTAATGTCACTAGCAACGAACACGTGATACATGCGGTTAGCGGTTCAAGTCCATACCCGCATCAAGAGTTGATTTAAGGATGTCACTAGTATTTCGGTATACACGATACATGTGATCAGCGGTTCAAATCCAAACAGAAAATAGATATAGTATAGTCACTCTAACAAAATCAGTTTACTCGCAGCACTCACTTTCTATTAGAAATAAGTAGTATTTTTAATTTCTTTTACTTTTTATATTTTGTTTTAGTTTTCTGCCATGTTGCGGCTTCCAGACAAGATGTCTAAAAAAGACAAGCTACAAAAGGTTTGTTTAATTTGTTTCTTTAATTATTATTTCACAGAAAAGTATTGGTTTAGGGTTACATACACTCTTTTTTTAATATATAAGAATATTGTTTTTTGGACCGAGGCAAGATATTCTTACTTTTGGCCGATTTTAGGCTGAAAATATTCTTACGAATATTCTTAGTTTCGGGAATATCGGTGACATGGAATTTCTGTTTTTAAAATGACTGTGGTATCGAAGAGCTTCAAAGGTAATAGATCTTTAGATGGCTTTGCCATTTGGTACACAGAGTCGATTCTCGACAGGAGAAGCTGATGGTCCACGTACCTTCCTCTCCACTCGATTGTGCTGCCGTTGAGGACAGGATTCAACAGATGTGAGATTTTAGCAAACCAAAAGAAAACAGTTCAAATGCCCTTGGCGCATATGCTTCAAACAACACAGAGACTTGGATTTCAGATGTCCTGGGCATGGAATGTTTCCTGCTTTCTCTTTTGTTGTTTCAATGCGCAGAACATGAGTGCATTCTTCTTTGATGTGACCAAAAATGTGTTTTCCTTATTCTGGGAATGCACAGGACGCGTTTGCCGCGTTGGGGCAGCTGGAGCGCCATCGAGAGTCTTGGCCCCCAGCAAGGAAATACTACAGTGCAGTGGGTGTTTTCATGTGTTCGAATTCTTCAATGTGTCTTGTATGCTCGTGGTTGGGGGTGACTATGTTGCTTGAGGCTTCGCATGCCTTGATCACAGCATATTTTTTGGGACTCCTGGTGCAAATCAATGCAGTACGGAGTGCACCACACGGTTCACCGTTTTATCTCACAGTCGGCTTTGCACAACACAGCTTGAAAACAGCCGCCCAAAAGCACCGAACATTTACAGCCAATCTTAGCAGATTTGGTGAACACACTTTGTAAATAGGTGTAAAACAGCGAAATAAGCGCATTTCCAGCTTGTGTG